>JAVHNF010068088.1:0-14846 GCA_034783455.1 Micropsitta finschii | reverse complement strand
TCTTGTGTGTTCTCAGGTCTTCCTCTCCGAGTGGAAGGAAAACAAAGTGGTCCTTTCACAGCTCACCAACCCAGAGCTGAAGGAGGACTTTCTCCACGGACTGAAGATGCTGAAAGCACTTCAGAGCAAGCATGTCGTCCGGCTGCTTGGCTACTGTGAGCAGCAGTTCGCAATCCTCACCGAGTACCATCCTCTAGGGTCTCTGAGGGGCCTGAATGAAACTCTTCACATCCCCAGGTACAAGGGGATGAACACCTGGCATCGCAGGCTGATGCTGGCTATAGACTACGTGAGCATCATTCGATACCTGCACAGCAGCCCTCTGGGCACCTTAGTGATGTGTGACTCGAATGACCTGGACAAGGTCCTCTCTCAATATCTCCTAACAAGTGACTTTCATGTCCTGGTGAATGATTTGGATGCTTTGCCTCTTGTGAACAGGAGTGCTGGCAGGCTGGTGAAGTGCGGTCATCGGGAGCTCCAGGGTGAGTTTGTAGCTCCTGAGCAGCATTGGCCCTATGGAGAAGAGGTGCCGTTCGAGGATGACCTCATGCCACCCTATGATGAGAAAACAGATATCTGGAAAATACCAGATGTCTCCAATTTCTTCTTGGGCCATGTTGAAGGAAGTGACATTGTGCGACTGCATTTGTTTGACATCCATGCAGCATGTAAGAAGAAGGACCCAGCTGAAAGGCCTTCTGCCCAAGAGGTCTTAGACACCTACAGGAAGGTTTTAACTCTGCTTATTCGGGAGACAGCCATGCCTGGTACTAGAGAAATGTTATAGTGAATTATGAGACAAACAGCATACTGAAATTGATGTCCTTCCTATTTATATAGCTTGCCTGAAAGGCAAAATCTCTGTCCCTAAAACTAAAGAACAACTGAACTTGTACCTCTTGATTAAAAAAATGATAAATCCAGCCAATACTGGAGCTCTGTAAGTCTCCCATTGGTCTGTTTAATCTATCATTGGAAGTGGAGGGAGAAAATTGAAGTTGTGTGGGTGTGGGGGGAAGTTTGTTTCTTAAGAAATAATAAATTTTCCTTAGCAACATTTACACAAAAACTCTTTAACAAAAATGCAGGAAAAGAGTTAAAAAAAATACTGCTCCACTTAAACTGCTTGGCAGAGAAGTGGAGAGCAGAGACTATGGCATGCCCCACACAAACCTTGTGCTGATTCCTGTGGCTTTGGCCCATGTCTTTAGCCATAAAGCACCCACTCACTTCCCCATGGAGTAAAAGCAGTGATCACTCAGATGAGGGTACCCAAGTTCACTTCAGATTTTGGTGAACCCCGATGCCAGAGCCCCAACAGCAGTCTCTCCCTGCTGGATGGGGAATAGGTTGTTTTTTGGAGCTGTACTGCCATTGCTCTGTGGGCCCCATATCCCACACCAGCAAGCATGTGGACACTTTGTAAGCCAGCAGATGATGCAGATTCTGAAGGGACTGCTTGCAGACATGTGCTCTTGGTTTTCAAGCCTTTGCCCAGTGGTATTCTCAGATGGGCTCTTTGAAGATGAAGCTGTAAAACACAGCTTTAATCCACAGAAATCCTGAGCACTTTGGAAGAGAGCCAAAGCATGTCTTTTTTTTCATTCACTTATCTTTGCTGAGTGGCATCATGACTTGATCAAAGGGAGGAAGAACAAGGAATTGAAAGAGAACGTGACTTCCTGCTAGAGCAATGAGCATGAAACATGAGCTTTGGAAAAGACCTAAATCCAGAGCATACAACTGTATTGGGTCTAAAGTGAAAGCCTATTAAGCACAGAGAAAGGCTGCTTCGGTGTGTTTAGGAGAAAGCTTTTGGTACCAACAGCTGGAGAGGAAGAATAACAATGCCTTAACCCAGCAGTAGGCTCTGTTTGGTGGGATTGAGATACACTTGTTTCCTTGGTGAAAAAAACAGTACTATGAATGAGACCTGTAGACTCCTAACATTACACACCTGAGGACTTTCTGTTCTGCAGACTAGGCATCTGAAAGACCCGAGGGCTTGAGACAATGTTCATGTTTTGACTTGAGAGGTGATTTGTAAGCAGAGAAGTACATGATCTTTTCTGCTGGAGAGTTTGACTCTGTTCTTTGCTGTGCTGGTGTTTCTTTTCACCTAAACAAGCCGTGTTAAGACTGCACTGAGAACATGCAGTCAGTTTGAACACATAATGTTCAAACGCCAAAATTTTATTGTAAATGGGAGAACTTTCCTGAAAACGGCTAAATTCATATCTGATTTCATACAACACCAGCAGTAGCCCTTTAAAGGCTGCTCATTATGGTTTACTTTTCCCTCTGGGCAGTCTGTTTTCCCTGGCAGTGTTCAAAACCAGGTTGGACAGGGCTTTGAGCAACCTGTTCTACTGGAGGGTGTCTGTGCCATGGCAGGGGGGGATGGAACCAGATGATCTTTAAGATCCCTTCCAACCCAAACCAGTATGTGATTCTATGATGGACAAGAACTTGCCAAGCTTCTTTTGCTGGTCTCTCTCAGTTAAGACAAGATTCTGCTTGGATTCTTGCTCCATTGTGTACTGTTGCACCTTGGGAACAGCCATATTAATTTCACAGACTGAAAACCAAATGAGGACAAATTCTGATTCTAAATAGTTTTCTTGCCGTGGAGCTGTCTCTCTCTGTTCCTGGATGAAATAGTTACAATTATTTAAAAGAAAAGGTGTCTTCCTAAGCATTCACCCTGAGCACTGGGTCCTTCGCATGTCTCTTCCCCATTCCCTCTCCTTCAGCTCATATGTTGTCCAGCGTTTTATTTCATTATTACATTTCATAATGTAACTTATTCAGGAATAAGCTAGATTTGTTCTGAATACAGCATTATGAAGCTTCAAAGCTGCTTTTCTGGGATGTTGTTTCTGTCTATAAGGAAACACTAGATGGCAGCATGAAGGTCAGCCTAGCATTAGTTATTGGCAGTTGCAGACTCCAGTGCCCAAACATAACCGGGATCTGGCCTTGGAGCCAGTAATTTGCTAGCAGACTTCCGTAACCCCCTAAAAGACCTCATTGTGTTTGCATTAGTGAGTCTGTAGTAACAAGACAGATAAATATATAAGAGCTGTCAGAAGAGCCACACGTGAAAGCTGAAAGGGCTACCTCTCCTTTAACTTGCTCATGGTATTTGTGTACCATCTCTTTCAATCAAAACCTGGTACAACCTCAGCCAAGTTTGAGTGCCACCTGCTTTCAGTTTTTCAGTAAAATCAGAGGAATTTGTGCCCTCTCCATCTTTCTGTCCTTCTCCACTAACCTCTTCCACAACTCAAGATTACATGAATCCCATCCTTCCCACATTTCCAGCTTCTTTTCCTTTAAAGGGAAAAGGCAAGGCCTCATGGAGAGGGAAAAAGAGGCAGGACAGCCCTATATGCAGTTGCTTCTCTTCTTTCCAGTTGCCTCTGCTGGGCATTACAGTCTTCACCACCGACAGCCTTGGATAAACATCTGGGGGCTCTGTTTCCTTGGCAAAAGCAGCTTTTCATGCCTGGTGGAAAACATGACAGGATGAAGAGCACAGAGAGGCCTGTTCTCAGCTGGAAGCCTGCAATCCGTTCCTTAGCCCTTCCTCAGCCAGCTTCAGACAGGTGGCCATGACCCCCCCTTCCAAGACCACTGCCACAGCTCTGCCTAACCACAATATCAGCTGCTGGTTCTCATCTCCAGCACAAATGAAGGGCCCCACACTCCTGGGATAGTTATTGACAAGCTTCCTATTGTATCCCTGTTTCTCCATCCCAAAAGTCCAGCCAAAGAAGCTGCACAAAGACAGAGGCCACACAAGGAGAAGGACTAGTTTATGAAGTTTAGCCCTTACCAGGGAGGTTTGTACCACAGGATACAGAATGGAAACAGCCTGTCTCAGAGCACAGTCCCAGATTCAGTTCAAACCCACTGCTCCTTTCTTTTTCTGAGTTATCCAAAGAATAGCACCGTCATAGTTACGCTGTTTTCCTGTCCAACCTGCCTGCTGGCTTCTAGGTGGATCAAGTCTGATGTAGGTGTTTCCCTTTGTGTGCCATGGATTTCGGAATACACCCTAAAAGTACTCCTGTAATGCTAAATCCTGTACAGGTGAGCAGCCTTTATGGCAACACATCTTTATGTTCAACACCATCAGAGATAAGAAGTATTGCATGCATATCCACACCAGCTGCTCTGTAGGTCGGGGTAAATGCTGAGGAAATAAAATGGACTATTTACTTGAATAGTTGTTTCATTGGTTTTGGATTGTTTCTTTTTGGAAGGATACGTTTAAAGACTGTGTTACTCTGTACTTAATAGAGTGGTACCTATTAAGTCTATGAGAAATTTGGAACACCACACAAAGTTTCAGAAATCCTATCACAAGCTCTAAACCAAATATTTCGCTTTGGTGCCACATAAACAAAACATCAGATCATTATCTTTGCGAAACAGTGGCAGTGCTGTTTGCCAGATATAATTTGTGAGATATTTGGCAGAATTTGCAACTGTAAACTGATTCTATCATTATGACTATAATGTCTTACCAACAGTCAAGAGACCCTGGGAACAAGAAAATGCGGTTCTTGAGTTCTTCTAGCATGATATAATGCATATATTTGTAGAGTTCATCCAAGTTAATTATATGGTAGATGGTACTTTTAAAAAAGAAAAAGGATATTATGGTTTTATTTTAATTGGAATACTGTATACTTGAGATGACCACACGAGTTCCACTAATTGTCAGTCTGTGTTCTGAAGCCTACAATCCAGTATTTATCAGGATTAAATTGTGAATACATTTACAGTACAGTGATATTTATGTCTCAGCAATTTCTGTTTAGCTCTTGGTAACTCAAAATCCATTAAAAATACATATTTATATATAGAAACACATATTCTTTGGCCATAATTTTCAGAAGAACGAGCTCACTGTTAGATTCCAGCATTCACATTTTGGATGTGAAGCAACTGGGTTTTCAAAACTGGTAATAGCAGCTTTCTGTCAAATTTATAGTAGTTGCTGGATGCTAATGACTTTTAGAGAGGGAATTATTTCTTTGTAGAGCTGGAAGACCCTTTTCAGCAATTCTCGTGATAAATCTATGGAACTGAAGTGGGTGCTTTTATCAAGTACATGCTAGATTTCTTTGTGGAATGAACAAAGTACCCACTTTTGTAAAAAGCTGTGATTTTTTTAAATAATTATTATTAAATCACAGAATTTTTCTCCCCAAGAGCTGGTTCCTGTGAGGGGTGGTGTCTGACTCACAGCTCAAACACCCCAGGCTTATTTGCTACTGTGTAATGTTGAAAATCCAGCTACTAAGCTACTAAGCTTGGGTCTCCATTAGCTATGTTTAGCTTACAGCAATGCCATATACTGTTGTTATGTATTATTTGTTTGGTGCCTACATGCTTTGGCCACAGGCCAGGATCCTGGAGGTCAGATCCTATACAGGCCCAGCAGAAAATGACAGTTGTTTCCCTACAAGCAGTTTTAGTATAAGAAAATAGAAAACGACTGATGTCCTCATGTATCAACAGCATACACAAGCACTGACTATTTCATCCCACTTCATACAAGCTACAATAAATATGCTACATGATCTAAATGGGCAGGTCACAACATTTCTTGTGCATGTAACAGCAACTGCAAGGCCTGACCATATTCAACAGCAGCTTGCATTCCAATTCTTAAAGGTGTTTCAGGAGCCCAAGACTAAAACAAAAGCCCAAGCTGTAAAAGGCAACAACAGTGTACCAACACAAGCTAACCCAGGCTTAAGAGTCAACTAACTTTGGTGTTTGAACCAGATTCCTCAAGTAAGTCAGGCAGAAGGCTGCACTACAGAACTCTTATTGCAATAGGCCATCAAGGGGGAGATTGCCCCTTTTTCTCAGGTTTGCAAGGCTGTCACACTTACTGCAGCACCAGATATTGTGGTCCTCAACCTAAACCTGTCCTACCCACAGCTTCACATTTGCTGCATTCAGAGTGGTATGCGAGGGAAGAAAATATCTCTCTGCCTGTCTTCTAGGTTGGGGGTGGGTGGATTATCTGGGCCTTAAATCAAGCATTTAACTAAATCAAACAGATCAGGCACTTGCTGAGCCAGGCATGGTCTGTTCCCATGTGTGGAAGCTGCAGAGAAAACCCCAAGACCCAAAGTTATGCTTTCTGAATGCAGGCCTTTGCTTCCTCCATATGGGAAGCTGGGTGCAGTGTCCTGGAGCATTCCAGCATCTTCCTGGGTTGTCCAGAGCAGAGCTGCAGGGTTAGTACAAAAGGAGCCGTTACCTTAAATACAGCTTCTCTACACCCCATACAAGGGAGCCTAAGCTCAAGTGAGATCTAGAGGTAGTAGTAAAATATGAAGAGCACCCAAGTTACTTATGTTTATTCTTTCCACTTTCTGGCCACAAATGTGTAATGCTTTCTTGTCAGGCCTGTTAGTAGAAAAGCTCAGCATACTAAAAACCAAACAAAAACCCTCAGCTTCACAAGAACTGTTTGAAATCCCTGAGAAACCACATTTAATTAACTGTCTTGTGTCATGTTGCATAACTGATAGACTCTCTTACTATTTTTTTCCCTCCCTTTTAGTGGTTTCCACAGTTCTGTGCATGGGTGCCATCCCTGTTTAATGACCTAGAATTATGTCTAATTGCTACTCTACTTTCCCACACCATGTGGGGCAGAGAACTTTTCTCATAACTGTGCTCTTTATTTTTTTTTATATTGTTTTCACTCATACCCTTTTATGCCCTGATCTGCGGCCTCTGAAAATGAATTTGTTCCATGCATGGAAAGAGAATGACTTGGCACATCTTGCACTGAGAAAATGGTTCTTCAAAGGACAGAGTTTTGCTGGGCTGGTTGATCATTTGCAAAGCAAGTGCTATCCAAGCAAGGTGTCCAGACTCCTTCTGCTCCGTAAGGGGTCAGCACTTCCTAGAAGTGCACAGGGAGGCTCATTCTGAATGTTTGATGTAGGCTAGATAAATCATGCCCTGAAAATCCTTGTTTTTTCCCCCTATTGTCTTACAAAGGGTGAATAAATAGTTACAATTTAAGTACATGCAAAAAGCAAAGGGAGATGAACCATATCCACAATGTCTACATTGTAATAGTTCTAAGTGTCGGAAGGAAGATATACTAAAAGGAAGTGTCAGGGCCAGAGGGGGAAAGAAGCAGGAGTGTAACTCAAACATGCCCCATCAGGCAGTACAAAAATACCAGTGTATGTGTTAGAACATCCCCATCCTAGTTAATCTGCATCGAGTTAACGTGCAGTACTGACCTCTTTTCTTCAAGTTTCTAAACTGAAATATTTACTTTGCCCCACCTTTTCTGCCAAAGCATAATCCTAGAATCGTGCTTCTTGGCATCAGAAGCCATATGGAGCATAGGACTAAGCTGTGTTGCTGCAGTATCTGAATATCCAGCAACCCCCATTTTGGCACACACACACACAAAAAAGGAGGCAAGATTTTTGAGAAAGTGTGGTTTTTATTTTGCAACCTAAACTGTCCAATTTAGTTGCTGTGTGAAAATCAAAAGCTTGTGACAATCTGAACCTTTTTCTCTTGCCACCACACACCACTGAGCTACACAGAATCACGGAATCATAGAACCAACTCGGTTGGTAAAGACCTTTAAGGTCATCAAGTCCCACCACTACACCAGCACTACCAAGTCCGTCACCAAACCATCACCGAGGGCCTCATCTATGTTGCTTTTTTACACTTCCAGGGATGGTGATTCCACCACTGGCCTGGACAACCTGTTCCAATGTCTGACCACGGTTTTGGTGAAGAAGCTTTTCCTAATGTCCAGTCTAAACCCCCCCTGGCACAGCTTGAGGCCGTTACCTCTTGTCCTAATGCTTGTTACTTAGGAGAATAGACCAACCCTCACCTCACTACAGCTTCCTTTCAGTTGTAGAGAGCAACAAGGTCTCCCCTGAGTCTTCTCCAGACTGAACAACCCCAGTTCCCTCAGGTGTTCCTCAGACCTGTGCTCCAGACCCTTCACTAGCTTCCTTGCCCTTTTTAGGTCCCACACGATTCCACTGCTACAGAGCGGGTGAAGATGCTATTTCCCGCACATTTGTTAGGCTTCCAGAGCCGCTGTATTCACACCTCCACCCACCAACAGCGTTTCACCTCAGACGCTGACATCGTGAAAGAACAAAGACTGTTCGCTCCCCCAGGAGAGAAACAGCCACCTACTTGGGTCCTGCCCGCAGGGACCGGTAACTAAAACGGGAAACAGTGTGGGGGGTGTGGAGAGGGTCATGGAGCTTCCGATACTGCCCCTCAGGACCACCCTGCCATGGTGCACCTCACACCCACCCCGACGGCTCTCCGTGACGTCACTTCCCGCCGCCGCCGCGCGCCCGCCCCTAACGGCTGGTGTAGCCCATGGCGGTGGTGGCCGCCGGGGCAGGCGGCGGGTCGGCGGCGCTGGGTGACAGCGACAGTATCGACTACTCTGTGCACGAAGCGTGGAACGAGGCCACCAACGTCTACCTGCTGGTGGTGCTGGCCAGCCTCGCACTCCTCGTCTACGCGCGGCGGTGAGCGCAGGCCGGGGAGGGAAATGGGGAGGCGGGGGTGGGAGGCGGAGCGAGGGCTCCCGCTGGGAAGCCGCCGCGCCGGACCGGGCTTCTCACCGCCTTGTCCCCCTTCTCCCGCAGGAACAAGAGGAGGATCATGCGCATCTTCACCCTGCCCCCGGCCGCCGAGACGCCGCCCGAGCCGAACTTCTACGACAGCATGAAGAAGATCCGACTGCGGCAACAGCTGGAGATGTACTCCATCGGTAGGTGGAGGAAGGGAAGAGGGGGAGCCCCCCTACCCGGGTGGCCTCGGCCTACCGGGCCTCGTGCGGTGGGGACACCCCGGCCCTGTGGCACCACGTGAGCAGGGATTGAGGCATGAGGAAGCATGGAGTGAGGGAGGGAGCAGCCAGGCGATGCCCTTCTAGCTGTCAAAGTAAGGCCGATGTTGAAGGTAAAAAGAGCTGGGAATGGCAGAATATTGCCAAAACGTGGATGGATTTGTAACAGTTGACAGGACTGAAGAATCACGAATAATTCGACTTTGTAAATCGAAAATAAATGGGAATTTTATTGTACTGACGAGTGTTGTCACTTCCATCTTAACAGTGAAGGTCAGGATGGGAGTAGGAAAGAGCCCCATGTCTCTGATACTCTGAGGTCCAATTCAGAGTACACCTGTACTTGCTTCGCATCTGCCATACGTGCATGCCTACAGGGAGTATGGGCAAGAAATACTGAATGAGCTGAAACCCACCTTTTAAATGCAAAGATTAAATGCAAAGGTTCTTAAACCAAGCCATTGGATTTTGTAGAAACAGAAAACAAGGCCAGGCTGGATGGGGCTTTGAGCAGACTGGTTTAATGGAAGGCACCCCTGCCCATGGCAGGGGGTTGGAACTAGATGAGCTTCAAGGTCCCTTCCAACCCAACCCATTCTATGATTCAATGAAAAAAGGATGTCCTTCCTACGGAAGAATGCCCGCTGGTGTGGTGTTTGTTCTACCACACACAACTCTTTGATCTGCCTTGCTAACCAGATTAATTTTTGAGTCAATGTAGTTGTTAGCCTGTGGCTTGTATATTGTGGAGGAGATGAGTGATGTGGGGATCAACTGTATGACTAATAAGTCATTTAGGTCATCTGTAACAGTACTTCTGAAGGCATAGTCTTTAATTTTTTTTTTCTTTTTTAAATGAAAAGACCTAAATGGAATCATCTGCAATTAATTTAGTGACATTTTGCGATGACCCTACCGCTGAGCCTTTCCAAGGCCATACACACAGCTACATTAACAAAAACACAAGAAATTACAAGATACTACAGAGAGCAAACAGGGGGTCACATTTGTAGACATCTAATTCTGACATGGCTACATTAACAAGAAGTATTAAAAATGAGAAATATGATTGATAACAAAAGGAGGTTATTAAAGGAATTGCTGATGGAGGTGAAATTACCAGTGCAACCATATCACAAATACTGAAGAAGTATAAACTACCAAAATTAGGGACAACAGGGAAGAGTAAGTAGGGACAGACTGTTTATTTGGGAGTGAATGAAGGTGGTAAAGCGGAGAACTTGAGAAGCAAACGAGGAAGAAAAGGGGAATATAAACAGAGGTGCACCATTTAACTAGCTGTTTAGGGGTATTTGTTGGGCAGCTTTCTGTTGATCTCACTTGGAGAAGAAAAATAAACCCATTGTTGCTCTGATCATATGTGTGTCTGACATTTTTCTATGGTAAGTGGGGGTACTTGAGATGTTCTCCTTAAAACTGGAGAGGGAGTACATGAAGGGTGTGGACTAATCCTAATAGCTATGGCACTTAGTTCTTAGCAGAATCTGTATTCAGAGTCAGGCATCGAATCTCACAATAAATTAGCTCATGAAGGGTAGCAAGCTAAACAATCTATTGCAAAATGCTGAGAAGCATACAGTCGCTTATGCTAAGCCAAATTCAGCACTCAGTATGGTTGTCAGCTGCCAAAACTGCCTGTCACTTACCCATGCTCAGAGTATTAACATGGAAGTAGTAATGCCACATACTTACCCAATCCTGTAATGGACGTATGGGAGGGGAAACTCAGGAGCAGTTCTTTTCCTTACCTGAATTAGACCAACATCTCCCATAGCATAAGAAATCATATCACATGGAAGTCTCTTGATATCTCCCAGTATATTTTGTGCAAAATACTATAGTTACTGAATCAGAACTGAAGGTTTAACAGTCTTCTGTTTATGACTAGAGTTGCTTAGGTAGCCTCACCAGAATTACATGGAAATTTGGAGTATATAAGTTTTGAATGTACAAACTTCTTGTTGAAAATCAAGCATTTGTCTGTTTTTGTCTTAAAGTTCCAGTTGCAATGTTAAAGACTGCTGATGCCTTGTCTTGAGTACAGGTAAAATTTGGGTTGGGTTCATCATTTTTTGGAATCTGCATGAATTTTATACCTTGCTGATTACAGCTGAACTTCTTACAGCTGTTTTCTGAAAGAGAAGACAATACACAACACAGAATTTGTGGTACTATGCATAAGCTTAGCATATGCTGATTAAAATTTTTATGTTACCTTCCATACAATAAGGCCCCAGTGAGTGATACGTGGTTTAGTAGCACTGAGGTTTTCCAGAACTTTGTGGGTTTAAGTGGTCTCTGATTGTCCTGCTGTGAAATTACAGAAACAGCATACTTTGTAGCAAGCTTCATTTTAAGTTTTCCCCCTTCTACTTGTAAAGGGAACCAAATAACACTTCACTTATTGTCTGCTAAATTAAACAGTTGTAGAACAGCTATAATGTTCCCAGCGGCTTCCATGTTGCTCTCTACAAGTGATAAAACTGAAGTCTTCTTGTAATGTCCTCCTGGGACACAGGCTTGCTTTTGAGTTTATCTGAACATTTTCTATATCTGCCATAGCTTATTTCTTGGTTTTTGTTCAAACAGCCATCTTTTGTAGTGTATGAGCACTTCCCATGAGAAAAGCAGGCAATCAAATTGTAAGTGTTCACTAAAATGTGGTAAGGCTAAACTCATTAAAGTAGACCTCTTCTGATATTTCAGTATACTGGAAATGCCCTGATGTCTTATCATAGTTGTTTACATTAGTCACATTATTGACAGTTTTGCCAACAACAAAATGTTCTCAGTGAAATGTTAAGAATTATCATTAGAAGACAGAAGATATATTTGCAGGCCTACAGCACAGGTTGCATGAAAAGAGGTGGAGGCAGCATAGTCTGACAAAAAGAAGGTTAAGGAGCAGCCTATAGCTTCCTGAAGGACAGATACAAAACTGTAGACCCAAACTCTCCTTAGCTATGGCAGATGGCACAACAAAATGTAATAGGCACTAACTGTGGCTTGGGAGGTTCAGGTTGGACATCAAAAGAATCTTCACCAGGAACATGGTGCAGCACTGGAAGAGGTTGCCCATGGATGATTTGGACACACTTGGAAGTTTTCAAGACTTGGATAGACAAACCCCTGGCTGGCATAACTCAGTGTCAGGCTAGTAACACTTTGAGGGAAAGAATGGACAATGTGCTCCTCTGGTGTCCCTTCCAAACAAAATTTCTATGACTCTGTGATGTGATTCTGTCATTCTGTCTTCCCAAGTCAGTGGAAATTCATGTGGAAAACCAATTTTTTTCTAAAACTGGACTACTATTCTCATTGTTAAGGTAGTGTAACAGAACTGCATTTTTTTGTACAAAAAGTAAGCATATAGATGAAAAGCAACATGGACTCTGATTGTACAGTAAAGCTTCAATCCATTCTTCCATTTTGCATGTGAAAACCATGGTGATAACAAAAAGGCAAAGGCTGTGAATTACCTACATGGAGCCCTAGGTCCTAAAGGGAATACAGACTGAACTCTTAAGAGTCTTGGATATTTATGAGGGATGTTTTACTCTTTACCCAAAATCCTCTTCTGCCTCTACCCTCCCATTATTCAAGAAGCATGACTGACCTATTAGCCAAGGATCATAATTCCTTTCTTAACTATAAATGACATCTTTATGCCCTCTATTAAAGGGTGGAAGGAGACAACACTAGTAAAGGAGTATTCAGTGAAATCCTTTCATTCACTTTCACACCTAATACAAACTACTGCAGCAGACAGACAGAATACTGCAATGAAAATATGTTCTCAGTCTCCTTCCTTTCTCTCATCCCCTTTTTCTAACCATATAATGTAATATTTTATGGCTAGCATAAAGGAGCTACCTGTGACTATGCAGCCAGGGGTAGCCCAGCATATAATGGCCAGTCTGTGAGCCCATACTGATGGGAGCAGTGTGTGTTTGCTGCCCTGTGTGATGTACAGAGAAGGTGTGCATACGGTGCATTATTTTTAAGGTTCATGTGAATAAGAAAATAAAGCCTAACGGAAGAAACTGAGGCCTGAGGCTGGCATTCACCAAGACAGCAGAAATCATCAGGTGAAAGAATTAATTTTTCTTGGTCTAAATGTATGTGGTTTGTACATTAAACATTGCTTGGGGAAGTGATTTTACAGGCATGATTTATGGGATCAGTAAGCAGAGTTTACCTGTTATATTTGTCAGTCTTTGCATTGCATTGACAGTTTACAAAAATAGCTTTAAAAGTAAATAGGGGCATACTTTGTGATTCCCTTAAGGATATGTATGGACTTGTTATAGAGTAGACACCTCCAAGGGACCTTTCAGAACTTTAGCAAGGAAAAGCTTTTAGATTCAAGTGGAGTTCTTTGGTGGATAAAAATGTAGCTGCTGCACTGAATATGTGTCCTACGAAGAGAAAGTTGGGTACTGAATAATGAATTCTGCCCAAGCCTCAAGCTTTGTCAGACTTTTCCCTATAAATTTCTGATGAATTGGTAGTGCTGCACTAAAGAAATAGATTAGAAACTGACTGATCCCCTTCACAATAGTGACCACAATTTTGTAGATGCTAAGAATCACAGACCAATCAAACAGTCTCCCTCTTTTTGTTAGAGACAAACATTTTATTTTACTTCTGATTTGTATTTATTTCTTCCTGAGGACCTCTTTAGATTCTAACACCAAATAAGACCATTTTCCCAGAGGTATATTGTGATTTCTCTGCTTGTTAAGAGAAAAAGGTGTAGAGGAGGCATAGCATCAGTTAATTCATTTACAAGTGCCTGCTTCTACTGATTAATGTTTGTCTGAATCAGAAAGAATCTGCTTTCAAGCTTTTTCATTAAAAATGTGAAAGCAGTTTTGCTAATACCAACTATTCTTTGTCAGGCATGTCACAGCTATTTTACACTCCACAGAAAGCTGAAAACTTTCTTCTATCCTTAAATGTAAACCAGCCCTGCTGTTGCCCAGCAATGTGATGTTAGCCAGAACTCAGGTCTTCATATTCCTACAATCCTGGCACTGGTATTTGCTAATGACCTTACTCCAAATTTACTGCACTGTAACTCAGAGTAAAATCCAATCTTTTTTGCACTAGCTCCCCTCCCTAAGCACTAGAATGGTCTTGGACTTGGGGGGAAAAGTAATTCCCCTTACTGTAAGAACCTGTGGATAGAATTGCACATTCTGTACCAGCTTGGAGATGAACCTACATGATCAGCACTCCCTATTACTTTAAAATTATAACCTGGACTGACAGTGTAGATGGTATGGCTTCACCAAAGTTATCAGGATACGCTGATTTACATATAGAGTCATGGAATATTAGAATGGTTTGTGTTGGAATAGACCTTAAAGATCATCCAGTTCCAACCCCCCTGCCACAGGCAGGAACACCTTCCACTGGACCAGGTTGCTCAGAGCCCTGTCCAACCTGACCTGGAACACTGCCAGGGATGGGGCAGCCACAGCTTCTCCAGGCAACCTCTTCCAGTGCCTCAGTACCCTCACAGTGAAGAACTTCTTCCTAATGTTTCATCTAAATCTCCTCTCTTTCAATTTGAAGCCATTCCCCTTTGCCCTATCACTATATGACCTTGTAAAAAATACCTCCCAGATTTCTTGTAGGCCCCCTTTAGATACTGGAAGGCTGCTGTAAGGTCTCCCTGATTTTTCTCTGCAGACTGAGAAAGACTGGCAAGAAAAGACTTTGTATGTCTTCTTGGCATAGCCTACCAGCTCACTGGATCCCCTAGACTTCTCTTACATCCTCGAAAAAATTAATTATTGTTTTATATGTTGAACTCAGATATATCTTGATCAGAGCATCTCTTTGTGCATGCTGTCCTGGGTTCAGCAGTAGCAGTCATTTTTTGTTCTTAGTAGCTGGTGCAGCACTATGTTTTGACTTTCGGCCT
>JAVHNF010068087.1:6706-22447 GCA_034783455.1 Micropsitta finschii | reverse complement strand
TGTTTGTATTTTGTAATACCTTCGCCTTTTACATTTGGATGTACATCCTTCCTGTATGACCATTACAAGGTGAAACTGATAGAGGCAAAGGCCTTGGAAAGGTCACATGTTAAGTCACTAATAGAGCTTGTTGTCACTGAGGAACAGTGGCTTCCTCCCTCCTTTCCCCTTCTCCCCAGCAATTTAGATGATGTCTTCTTTCTGAATTGAATTCCCTTTTATGCAAGGTATTTTTTTCTTGACTTATTAGGGACATATATGAAACTTGGAGATACATTTTCAGCACCATGAGCACTGAATCAGGCACTTTATTACTCACTGGTAGTAAATTCAGTCTCTTAACCTGACAGTACTTCTAAGTTAAAACTGCTTATTTCACTGTCATATGCTATAATCTTGAAATTCATGTTGTATAGTCTAGGCTACAAGCATCTAGATGTAACATTATCTAACATGTCAGTATAGTTCTTTTGAAAACACGGTAGACTTTTCCTTGTTACATGCATTTTTTATAATTGAGAGAGGGTGTCCAGTTCCCTGTGTTAAGTAATGGCAGGACTAAAGCTGCTATCACTGAAGTTTCTTTTGATGCTTGGTAAAACAATACAGTCCTGTCACAAGGACCTGATGTCTGCAGCCTGTGTCACACCTTTTGTCCAGGTCTCTGAGAACTGCACTTGCAGACTTGGAGCAAAAACAAAGAAAGAATTCCAAAGGAGTTTCTATATATTCCACTTTAGTACTTCTAAGTGGTTCTTCCAGTATGCTATCTACACATTTTCTCAGTTTCACCAAGTATTTTTGATGTTGTCTTTCTTATGATTTCTTTTTCATGCAAGTTACTTGTATGAGAAGTATTTCCTGAACCCATTTTTAGTTCTGTTTTCAGATAAGCTTTCACACTGTAGAAGCTCTGCAGACACTCAAATGAGATAAATCAATTGCCTGTACTTGGTTCTTTTCTGTAGCGACAGTGTGTCTTAGGATTCTCAGCTTCTTCTCACAATTGCCATGGGATCTGATAGCATTTTTTATGTTGTGCTGTGCATTTCTCTTCAGCATATTGCTCAGAAATGCTATACTTGAAGTGAAAACATTATATCTCGAATACATTGTTTAATTCAAAACATATTCCAGTCAGATATGATTTATTGTTTCTGTTCTATTGCTTCTGTAATTCCTATTTGCTCCAGCACTGGTGCACTGTGCTCCAGTATCCATTGTAGTCAAAACTGTACAAATATATAAAAATGCTACCTTTCTTAAAGAGCCTTTTTCCATACATCTCCTTTTGCAGAAACCCATTCTCTTGTATGGATTGAACAAATTCTTTTAGTCTGAAATTCTTCCAGATATATTTTTACTCTTAACTTTTTATTGATCCAGTAAATCTGGGCAGCTGCATCTAACTAATGGTATTCGTGTGCACTCTACAGATGTTTTTATACACCTGTAGATTGAAAATGTATAATTATATCAAAGCTAGCACTAAAAGGACATCACTGATTCAAATATAATAATTCAGAAGTTGTATTTTCACATTATGTTCAACCTCATGTGTTAAACCCAGTCTTTAATTGAAGAATCAGTTAATATTTTTCAATAGAAAGTCTGCCTCAGGTTGTATTATGACACATGTTCTTAAGGAATGTTTACTCACTGCTGAAGGACTTGGCTTTGGCACAACAGTATTCCTTGACAGAGGTTCTTTTATATATGTGTGTGTTTAAAAATGCAACGCCTAGTAACTATGATGTCCCAGTCATTCTTATTTGAAGCTCATGATCAAATTCCCATTTACTTCAGTGCTGCAGCTTCAGTTTCCTAACATGTGTTGCTAACTGGACAGTTTTAACAAAACAAAACGGCACAACCCCCTGCAAAAAGAAATCCGTTGGAGAAGTTGTCTAGTCATAACATATTCAACCTGAATGCCTTGGAATAATGAGTATAAGGTGTCTGCCCGTCTGTTGGTGTTGCCCAGGCAGCACACAGGGATGCCCCCAGTCTCACAAAGCAGGTGCATGTGTGGAAGCACTCTTGAAGCAGGGATATATTCATAACTCCAGACAGTGCAGTCCTGGCACCTTCTCCTTTAACTTGACCTCAAAAACTGATTTATATGCATGGTAGAGTATTTCAACTGTTGTTGAAGTTCTTCCATTAAATGAAAAGTAGAAGGATAAGAGAAAGAGAATAGGTGGTAAAGAACTTCCCTACCTGTTGTAACGTACTGTAGCTGATAGGAACATGTGGTTTGAAATACCAGAGGAGAGGTGCCATCCTGTTATACACAGCTGAAGTCCTGAATCATTTGAGTCCTCTCTTGTGTTGCAGAAAGATACAGACTGACTGGTAGGTTCAAACGATAGTTTACTATAGTTTACTTCTCTAGTGGCAAATAGGAACTGTTTGGTTTCTGTTGTTTCTTCAAGCTATTGGAGTCTGAGAACTCATGGGATATGATGGGGGAAGTGTGGCAAGACAGACTGGTCTCTGCTTGGAGGCAGATCGTGATGAGGACCAAGGAGCAGACACTCGCTGTAGTAATCAGAGGGGACTAGGTAAGGTTTGCTGCCACTCAGTCATCAATTTCAAGTCTAGGAACAGAGCAAGAATATAGCATGTTCTTTCTCTATCTGGCATAGCTATTTTGTGTTCCTGTTTCACAGGTATCCGGGTCTTTTTCCAATGAATGTTAATTTTTTTTTCTTTTTTTCTTTTTATTTTTTTCTTTTATTTTTTTATTTTATTTATTTTAAAGACTGTCAGTCTTCTAAGGGAAAGTCACTACAAGGGGATAATGTTGGCACAACAATCTCAGCACTATGCAATACCCTGCTGTCTATCTTTTGTGTGTGGTGAAGTTCTGTTGCTGTTGTTGTTTTTAGTTTGTGGGTTTTTTAGCATAGCCGCCCTGTGGCCAAAAAAGAACAAACTACAAAGAACTTTTATTTTCTGGCACATTACAGAGTATTAATTGCTAGGCAGGGCTGTGCTTTAAGGGAAGTTACTTTGGAAGCATGCACCAGTGTTGTAATGTGCCCTTGCTGTGAAGCTACACAACCTTTAATATGCAGATTTCAGATGCCATGCCATGTTTTGGGAGTACTCAAAATACTTCATATTGGTGATAGATTTAGAACCTTTGAGCATAATTTTCTCTTTGCTCTGTCCATGGGCACTAATATGCTATAACTGCTTGTTTTAATGTCTTGTGGCATCAGTGGAACAATGCTAGATGTACTCCACTCAAAGGATTATCTGAAAGCCTTTGAAATAACCAAGGCTGTTTACTTTGTGCTGTAGTGTCTTGAGACAGAAAATAATATTTCATTCTCCCATTTTAATGTGAAACTCCTCACTTGCACAGAAATTATCCTGTAGATGGCTTGCTTGCAATATAATATAATATTATAACGGTATAATGTGCCGTTTCTACTTATATGACCAGCGCTTCCTCAGACAACTAAATATGTTTTATAATTCCAGGCATAAGGTTTCTTTGGCACAATAAAACTTAATTTCTTGTTAAAACTTCCAAAAATCACAACTGATACTGCCAATTTATATTATTGGGAAACTGGGCTACTCAACCAAACTATTTTCATACAGATGCATTGGCTTAGGACATTTCTCCCTTGGGTTAGGCAAGCTGGATATGAAGTCTAGTAAGAGTACTGAAGAAAAAAAGTGTAAAAGGATGTTTAAAGTTAATTTGAGATGAACCTTGAACCTCAATTCAGAGGTGGTAAAAACTACTTGATGGATTTTATATTTAATTTCTGCCTGGAACATTGGCGTAATAATTAAATCTTAGATGGCTTTTGCTGTGCTGTCTTTACCACCAAGCTGAAACTTTGGCTTCCAACCTCATCTGAGTTATTGTGTTGGAAAGAATCAACCGCCATGTAATGGACAGCTGGGTAAAGTTCAAGGATTTTACTGGTAAGGAAACACCAGTTGGTCCTTGAACAGTCTACGTGACAGGTGATGCTCTTTTGCTACTGTTATTTTTAAATTTTTACTATTGATGGATTTTTTGTTAATTTGAATGAGGAGGAAGAAAAAATTCTTTTTCATTGCTTTTTTTGGGGCAAAACTTGCTTTAAAACTTTGTGTGGAAGTGGAAAAAGTGGAGGCACAGACAAGTATGATTTTTTTTTCTTTACCTTAGCCTCTGTGTGCCAGATTGCTCCTGTCCTTTCAGAGTTATTTGTGGAGAGTGAAACAGTCAATTTCACTTCCTCAAATTGCGGACTGGAGATTAGAGCCATTGTGGATATTTACTTACACACATTTCATGTAATCTATGGATGCAAGAACTAAACCTTGCAATGACATTTGCATTTGCTTCGTAATTTGAAGGCTATCTTACTGATTGGGAAGCTGAGCTTCCAATGCCATATTATACTGCAAATTAAAAGAATTAATAGACTAGTGGTATGTAGCCTTGTGCATACTGTCATATTCATATTTTCTGTGGGGTCCTCTAAGCTGGACTCAGTTTAGTTACCATTGTATGAGCTGGTTAAGGCCAGATCCTCTCACCTTCCATCAAGATAAGTTTAATAGTAAACTGACCCTTGTTAGCTCATCAGTCATGTTTCTTCATGACCAGCAATATCTTCAGGCTAACCTGTAGTATAGGGCTGTCCTTTGTGAGATGTTAAGAAAAACGAAAACATTTCCAGAAGAGTAGAATCTATATGGGTGCCTGTTGAACTTCTTTGGAGCCACAGACTGATGTCATGAATGACTGTTTAGGACCAGTCATTGTCTGTGTCTGCTAGGTACCTGAAAGAAGAAATTATGGGAGACCTTGATAATGCAAATAAGAAAACCAAGGGAACCATATGATATCTCATGTAATTTACATGCCTCTTACCCTTACCATTTGTCAGTATTGCTTTTTTTGAGGGGGAGGGAGCTATGTGGGAGAGAGAAGTGAATTGTATAGACTGAAATACCAAATACATTTTAGTTACTGACAGGACCTGTTGGAGAATCGTTGTCTGGTGGAAAATCCAGTGTCTACAAAGTCTACTTTTTCCATGTGAATGTCTGATATACTTCCAAAACACAGCAGGAAACCAAAATTGCAGTATATTGTTTCAGGTCAATTTAGTGCACATCAGTATTTAGTCGAAAGGATTGCAAACTTTTAATTTTAAAACTTATTATACCTGCATTTTCCAACCAGCACATTTCCCTCTGAGCCCTGAAATTTGAGCTCCCTACGTCTCCTCAAGTCTGAGCTGACCAGAGGACTATTTCAACCATAAAGTAAGAGTTTGTCCTCCAGTGAACAACCTACCACTTATAGCCTACTGGTCCTGTACTGTACACATGCTTAGAAGTTATGTTACTGCCACCAAATCAGCAGTGCTTAGATGATGATGCCTGGGAGAATACATGTAGTGAATCCAGATAATGAAATAACCTGAATTAGCTCGTTAAGTCATATCAGATAAAAATAAGGTACATGTGGTCAAGTCAAAAGCAACAGCTTTTGTGAAGAAAAACATGGCGGGGTAAGATGGAGGTGAAACGTTAATTCGTAAGCACTTCTGCACTACATTTATTTCCACACAGATCATCTCATTTCGACACAGAAATCTGGAGACCTTCCTAAAATGAAGGGCAAAACAGTATATCTCTCTAATCATGTTGTGGAAATTTAGCACTTGTCTTGTTCGTCTCATCTTTCATCTTTTAGCATGATTTCTTCAGTTCACTCATTTTATATTAAAGTTCAATTCCTTTAGTAAAATAATATTGGTGCCCAACTGCCAAAGCAAATGTAGGGTACAGATTTTCATTAGCTAGAGCTCTGGAACCTTTTATTTGATTAATTATTCTAAGGCAACAGAAGAGTTGTGTGAAAAAAGACTTTACATGCTCCTTTTACTGCATATGCTTACCAGAGGAACTTGGGGGTTGGAGGGGATTTATACATTGTGGTAAAAAAATTACATTAGCACTTGCTGCCCCAGCAGACTTCTGGGGTTTTGCTAGAATTCTCCTCTGATTATCTGTTGGCCCTGTGCAGTAAAATATGATGAAAGGCTTTAGGAACATTTCAACACATCAATTATCAGTTTTATACAAAGAGCTGTCAGTGGGCAGGGTGCTTACCCATTACATTGAAAAGACTGTGGCTTTTGTTCACACAGTAATGATAGGCAATTCATGAATAGCCAACAATACAAAATCATAACATTAGCCTGGAGTTGGGCAGATATATTACCACTGCCAGAAAGAATAATTTTGATGAACTGTTAAAGTCATTATTCTGTCCCATTACTCTGTCATAACATCCATTCAGCCCTTGTCTAGGTTATGTTTGGTTTGTTGTTATAACTTCTGTAGTGGAAGTCAGCTGCAGTGTAACCTTTGTCAATAAAAGACCAACGCAAACAGTTGGGGTTTGTATGTTATTAGCTGTTGTGTCATGGACGTTTTGTTTTCTTCTCTGGTGGTTGCTGGTCAGTCTCAGGGCAAACAGAAAAGTGCTATGATGGTGTAGAGATTACCTCATTAAGCAACTATGTGCTGTGCTAATAGTGGCTTTGCCAATGTTTCTTTAGGTAAACCCTTGCTTTTTCTGTCATAGTCATAACACTGAAACACTTCCTGTTAATTATGAGATTCCATCAGTGGTGTCTGTAGAGCAGCAGACAAAGTGGACATGCCACTAAGCCTATTTCCTGGCTTCTTGTTTGGTGTAAATTATAAACTGGTGTTATGATGATAGTAAAATGGCACAGAACCATGCAAGAGAGAGGTGGGGTTTGAAACTACAGAGGAAGGGAAATAGAAGTGACTTGGCTGTTTTTTCTCTTTCTGCCTCTTCACACTTTTTGAAACGGTTATGCTGAGAAGCAGTGAGCTAACTTAAGAAGCATGGTGTTATCCTTGACCATGCCCTTCCCTTGGAAAAACGTACATCAGTGCTGCAGAAATCCCTCTTTCAGCTGTGCAGTTTGCACAGACTTCACTCAAGTGTATCCTGGGATGACCTCTCAAAGGCGGTACATATGCCCTGTTGACCACAAGGCTCCCTTATTGTAATTCTTTCTTAGCTGGGCTTGCAACTCGGCTCCACCACTGTGCTGGAGAAAGCCAAGAATGCACCCCTACCTCAGTGGGTTGAATAGCTGTGATCAAATTACCCCTCTGCCTTCTTATGTTGGCTCCATGAAAAAAAGATAGTGATTCGATTTTAAAACTGGCTTTTAAGAAAAGAGTCTTTAGTACAAAAAGATGTTTTAAGATGTCCAAGACCTGTTTTTTTTAGAGTTTTGAGATGCCATTAATTTTAAAAGGGTTTGAGTATCACAGCTTTGATTGGCAGTGTAAAACCTTTGCTTTAGTGATTCTTGAGATGTAGAATTTATTCCTTTTGGACAGCTGCCTCGGCAGATCCTTTAAGAAAACAATTTTTTTATTTTTTTATTTTTTTATTTTTTTTTAAGAGTTATTTTCATCTGGCTCTAGTGTAGTTTTCTGCCCTTAGAGTAAAAGTTGTCTATGTGGACTTTAATATATTGTTACACTTTTATGGTCTGTTAAACTGCATTGCATTTTAATTGGGCCAGTCTCCTTACTGGGGCTGGAAAGATTGGTAGAGAAAGGCTTTCCAGACATAAAATGATCTAGTTTTGTATAATTCCTGTTGTCACATTATGACTTTTGAAAGGATCATTTGTCAAAAACTTAAGTATACACCCTGCTGTGATTCCTTTGCCTTACCTGGAGATACTCCAGAGAATAATTTCGACTACAGCTTTAACCAAAGAACAAGAGAAAAAAAAATGAAGTTGCAGGAACAAAGGTTTGTCTTGTAACTTAACCTTTTGCCAGTATGTTTAAAAATGATACTGTCATAATATTGTTAATTTAATGGCTTTTGATAATTGCCCTTTTGTTTGAGAACAATATTTACTGAGCTCTTTTCCTTCTATTCTTTGACCTGGGTGATTTGTTCTTGTGTTGGTCATACAAGTTGCAAGATGCAAACATGTTAAAATTATTTCCTTCTTTAATATTCTTTGTTGTGTAAAATTTTGAAGCATTACATGTATTAAGAAGTGCAACAAATATACAATTTTAAATGTACATTTTGCAAGTAACTCACAGCAAAAACCTCCCCAAAATTCTTATTTCTGCTGTCAAGCATTACCTGAACATTAAAATTCAGTATTTTTTTTAAAGTGAGCACAGAATCATTCCTTTCACTCAGAAGATCATCATTATTTGACTTTTAACAAGATCTCTTCTTGTCATTGAAGCAACATGAACCATGCTGTCTAAAGACACGAGGCAGTGAAGGGCAGTCCCTCATTTGAAACAGGGGTGTTGGTAACAGCCTCACAACACAGTGGGCAGACACTGAATCTGACAGATGTGGATAGCTAAATCCCATGTGGAGTCAATCTACATTCATGGAACATTAATGTCTCTGAGTTTGTGCACATGCTCTGGTTTTGTTTGCATTGTCCCCAAGTTTTTTTGGATAGGAGAAAAGAAAAAGGAGAATTAAATTTGTTACTCACTAAAAATGAATGTGACCCCCTTATTTCTGTTTTTACCCATCTGTATGGTGGTTCCAAGACCCCAAAACTGAAATCAAGTCCATATGTTATTTCAGACTCCAAAGACTTTATTTCTTACAGTGAGCTCTTCCCAATAACTACTGTGATGAAAAAAGGACATTTCGATAAATTGCTCTCACCAAGGACAGTCTGGAAGTTTTTTTTCCCAGTTGCATTGACCTCAGTTTTTGAACTAAACTTTGCTTGCATTGCAGTCACTCATTTGATCATTAAACTAAGGTAGGCCTTGGAAGACCTGAATAATATTAATACTGGTAAGAATCTAGGGATAATCACTTTTTAAAAGAAAAATCTATAAACTCTTGACAAAGGAATTAAGTTTTTGTTTTAGATTTAGGATTCATTTTGTAAGGAAGTTATGAATTTCATGTAAGAGATTGAATTTGAAAATAAAATTATCTATTTGCCTTTCTAATTTTCTTATTTTCCTTTAATCTTATAGTTCAGTGCACCAATATTTACATTCTTTCTTTTGCTTGTAAGGATTTTTTGTAAGGTATAAATGCCTCAGATGGAACCAAGGACAGTGGCACCAGTATGATTCAGTTTAGCTGCTGTAGTTTGGAGGGCATTTTTGAAAAGAAATTGCTGGTTTAAGACAAAACACTGAAACCAATATTTGCTTTCTTTTGCAACCTGACTCCTGTGTCATTTAAAATATAATTTTACCGACTAGGTAACATAGAGGCCACATGATATATTCTTCAAATAATAATACTCTTCTGGTGCATTCACTGTGACCTTTGCCTTTTAGCGTAAGTAATAGATTTGCTTCCAAAAACCTTTCTAGCTGGGCATAGCATGGTCAACTGAAAATAGACCAAATAAAATGAGTCCTTTCTCATCTGGAAACCAAAATGGGAAGCCCCACAGTTTGATAAATCAATTCTTTCATATACCTAGAAGGCGAAAAAAAGGACCAAAGGCTTCTGGCACATGCATCTGCAACCTATAGACTTTTTCCGGGATGTGTGAGAAATAATTTCATGTGCATCCTTTCTTACTTTCATAAAGGAGAGAGTTACAGGGTCTGGAAAGTTGGCACCTTCCATATGTTTCAGCTATTGCTGGAAAGAAGTGTTCCAGAAGTACAAATTTTAGGCTTGGTGTGGCTTTGGGACCACTAGGTATCTCTTAAAATTTCTAACCAGTGTTTTTGGCCATGGTAGCAAAGGCAGTAGTCCTAGTTAAACAAGATGCTGGTATCTAAACTCATTTAAACTGCTGTTTTCTCAGAATAGGCCAATTCAAAAGCTACCTTTTTATTTAGGAGGGGGCCTCTGGCTGCCCACCAGTCCATATGCACAAATTCTCAGCTTCTATTATCTAGCTGTGTACAAGGCCAACTACCCTGGTGACTGTCAGGAATTAAATGCCTCCCCAGATGCAGAAATTATGCCTGTGTCTACTGTGAGGTTGCTTCATGCCCCTGTAGAGATGTTGTGGCTGTTGAGGATGAAAACTGTGACCAGAGAAACTTTATCCTATCCCTATCTAGTAATAGTGTCTCTTCTGGTGTGCTGGACTGGCTTCTCAAACAGCAGGGTCAGCTGAGATAGGAGGAGGAAAAAGGAGGGGGAGGAAAGAAAATGGGTGGTAATGAGGGAAATACAAGGGCTCTTCAGGCTGGGAGAAGTCACACAGAGAGCCAAGAAGCGCAAGGCTTAGGTAGACCAGAGTCTTGAGGCACTGGGAAGGGCTGTGGGATAGAAACCTTTTGGGCTTGAAGGATGTGAACTAATGGAGGTTAATGCACCTGCATTATGTGGCCATAAGGCACTAACGTGGCCGTAAGGCAGTAGTGGACAAAGCTGGATAGGAAGGATCTTGGGATTCAAATATTCTGGCATAGAGGTCAACCAAGGGGGAAACCTGAGAAGACTTGAGTAGGAAAAAGTTTTTATTGTTGGATTTTTGGGATTTGTTTGGATTTTTTGTTATTGTTTATTTGAGAGGGGCCTTCTGTAGCTGAAGAAGTGAAGTTACTGTAGAAATAACAGTGAATGTTGTCATACAGACATCTGAGAGTCAGGTGTTTGGTAAAAAAAAATGAATATTGTCATATTAGCAGGACTCCAAAACTTCCTCTCTTTCACAGAGCACCTTTTAGCTGGGAATCATAAAGCACTGTATAAACATAAACATATATGGATAAAGGGAGCCTGACCCATGGGAATGTTTGATTGAAGCCTGGTGAAAAAAATCAGGAAGAGTGCCAAAGTTTCCTAATTTGTAATGCTTTGTTCTTGCAAACAGACAGTATCTCCTGCAGGCTGTGTGCGTGCTGATTGTATTTATTAACATTTGCATATACACGAGTGAAATAAAATATAATTAAATCTCTTATAAATCTCAATTTACTAACATATTGTCTGTGAGTAATGAAACTAATGAAGCCTGGTTTCCTATGGGTTTGAAATACATGGTTGGACCCTCTGATGTCCCATAAAATCTAAATTCCAATTGAAGCTTTTCCCACAGCTGGGATATTTACAGAGCCTCTTGTGTGCCTGGATTCTCTAGTGTCTAATAAAAAGGGAGCTTATGTTGCCGTTTTTCCTGTTCATGGGGCACCCCGAATGGGGGCTCTTTTTTTTAATCTTCTTTGTCTCTTACTTTTGTTAAGTTTATTAAAATTGTGATTACTCCTCTGTCAAGCTGTTTTTAAAAGTCCATCTCAGACATGCTAAGATGGAAAGGCAACAAAGATGTAAAATTATGCAGGGTGTATGATCACTACGATTTCCTTAGGACCCACTGATAAAAATTGGGTTTGCTTTTCAAGCATCATATTGTTTTCTTTCTATGTAAAACATGAATAAACACTGGTATTTACATGACTGTGTACAAAACAATGATAATACTTTAATATAGGTTACTGTAAAAGCCATAAAAAATGATTAGGCTGACTAATGATAATGGATGCAAGTGCCTCTGGACTTCTAAGAAGAATAAATCCAGTACCAGCAGGGTCTGCGAAGACAGGCAGAAATACTGGAAATGAGAGAGTTGATATTATCCAGAAGTAAAAGCGATTGAACAGTCAATTACTTCTAGAAGTTGTTTGTTTAAACATTTAACCACTGCTCACATTTAAAGTGCTCTAGCTATCCATCTGTGAACAAATAACAATGCTGCTGTATGTCCCTCAGCCATTAACTACAAACCCTTAGGACCAATTCCATTTCTACTTTCCTGAATTCATGTATTTTTGACAAAATAACAGTAATAATGTGGGTTGTAAATTACACTTGGTTAAAAAAAAAATGAACTGCAATTTAGCACAGCCAATGAAAACATTTGTTTCACAAGTTTAAACTTTCCCATGGGAATGCTGGAGCAGCCCTTCTGATCTCTGTGTGTGTGTATTCAAAGGAAACATCTTTACCATACAGATGCTTGAGAAAACATACTGGAACATAGACACTGCTTCTCAGGATAATCACAAAAACACAACAAAGTTGCTGGTATTTGTTTGTAGTTAAAGGTTTAATAAAATGGAGCAGCAGATGACTTTTTTTTGTCTGTGGTTTTCATGCTAAGGGTCTCATTTATTTTTGTAAACATGAGTAGGCATAAACAAATCTTTGTACACCAGAAGTAAAATAAAGAGGTGAGCTTAATATTTGTAATGACAGTGGACGTGGCTGCTGCTAAGTCACTGCTGGATCTGGGCCGGTTAGATCAGTATCCCATCCCACAGGTCTTATATGAGTAGCTCCAAAGAGACAATGGAGGTAACTTCCACCCACTTGATGCTTACGTAATACGTCCATGCTTAAGACATGGTGAATCCATGAGAATTCAGCATCTGTGCTGGACACAATTTTCTTTCTGTGTCTTTCTGTGATAAAACCCTTGCTTCTAAGATGGATGGATAATGCTTGACAAAACCCAGGACTTTCCCTTCAGGGATTGGTCACTAGTGGATCATATCTCTGTAATGAATGAGCTACAGTGGCTTCGTTGAGTAGACTGTGGTCCATTCCACATACATCTAAGCACTGATCTGTCCTGCATATTGGGGGGAACTGGCAGGGAGACAAAGATTTCATGAGTGGTAGAACCAGCTTGTCAAATAGCAGTAATGATCACCTTCAGAACTTGCTCAAACTCAGGCATCAGCTCTCCTACAAGAATAAAATGGCTTTATGTCATTTTAACAACCCATGAGAATTGACCAGATGTTTGAAGGTGTTTGTCATACAAAATCCACAGTAATCAGTTCAAGAGTATC
Source organism: Micropsitta finschii (assembly GCA_034783455.1). NCBI lineage: Eukaryota > Metazoa > Chordata > Aves > Psittaciformes > Psittacidae > Micropsitta > Micropsitta finschii. Next base: position 9,592 of record JAVHNF010068087.1, on the reverse strand, counting down.
CCATTCAGTACTGAGTGAGCTGCTCAACTGAGTCGTTGTGGCAAATGACTTTGACTCTGTCAAAGGTGAAGAAATGTCTCCAGACTGTTTAGAACGTTTCTTTGAAATATCTTGCTGGGGCTGAGGGCCTAAATCCTGGTTGCCATGCTACTTAAATTAATCTCCTACACAGGGTTATATGAAGGTAGTCTAGCATTTACTTTTTGTGATTCAGTCTTGAATTATGATTGCTGTATCACTGTATTTTAGCTGGTCTTCTAACTTGTTATGGTGCTTAGGGCCAGTTATGGCTCAAGGGCCAGTAGTTCAGACCTGTCTTTTATAAGGGCTCTCAGGTTCGTCCTGCTACAATTCTAAACACTTCCAGTAAACTGCATTTTACACTGCTGAATAAAGCAAGTGGACTTTTATGCTGTTTCCCTTCTGCTGTGACCTCACTGTGGATTCTCAGTGAGTTCAGAGTCATGACGTCCTTTGGAAAAGGTCATGTTGAAATTACAGTGTGTGTCCATCCTAATGACAATCTCAGAACATAACCTGATTAAACTGCTAGCCTTTTCCTACATATTGTCTATGTGGTTTTGATATTTGATCTGTGACTATGATAGGACAAAAATTTTTGACTGTCTTATGTCCTCAAGTGGATCGGAAAATAGTTTTCAATGTAATAATGTGATCTTTCTCAAAATGTCAAAGCAAATTTCAGCTACGGTGCAAAGCAGTAATTTAGCATAGTACCTTAACCGCAGTTAAATACTTGTTATCTTGACTTCTGAGTAGAATGACTTCAGAAAGATGCTTACTTGAGTCTTGAATTATGATAACTGTATTGTATTTTAGCTGGTCTTCTAACTTGTTATGGTGCTGAGAGTCTTCAGCTGACTTTAGAAAGGAGTTCGCTCATGAATAATGAGATTGAAAAGGCTGATTTCCACTGCCAAATTCATCCTAGGGAGAGGCACATAATCACATATTTGAAGAAGAATCCACCTGCAGTAATGGATTTCTTTTTGAGATTATCTAGTCAAAATGGATCTTCAACACGACTTTTGATAGGCTTTAGGAATACAGACTTAGACTTATAAATCTGAGAATGATGATGGAAATGTGCAAAATGGCTTTTGGACCTTTATACAGTAACAAGAATGTATATGCATGATCCGTGTTAGCACTGCAGATCAGGAGACTACAGTCTTGCCTGCTTTGTGTGTTCTTAAATTAGGATACGCTGTGGCTGCAGTGTTTCAAAGAAGACAATTACTGTATATAAATGGTGTATTTATTTTTGTTACTTCTGATTGAGTGCCTTATTTATAGTTCTCTGGAAAACAGCTGGTGTCCAAAACTAAATATTAATTTGAAATCCGAAGAAAATTTCATCTGCTGCAGGCAACAGCAAGATAGCTTGATTCCCCAGAAACCTTATTTGGATAGAATCAGAAAGAATATAATGTTATTTTCTTTTCTGCTTCCAGGGTAACTAAGCATTCCTGAAAATGAACTGTGCTTTAACCATTTATCATACCCAACTCTTGCTCAGTCAAATTAACTACCACAGTTCATTATCATTTTGATTTTTTTTAACATAACCGAAAACACTGTTTATTAAAAACAAACAAACAAAAAAAAAGAAGCAAATCTGGTGTAGAGTAACTGAAGAGTCTGAAATGTCTAACTCAAACAGCTGTTCACAGGCATGTGTCTTTTCCAAATACCATATTAGCTGCTTCCACAATCTTCTTGCCAGCACACCTACACTGCAACAGCTCTTAACGTGGCTTGATAAGAGCAGCTCTCCATGTGAATTGATAAAAACATTGCTATACCACTCTCTTCCTGTAATAGTTCAGTAGAAAAGTTCCAGCTGTTGGAGGCAAAAAAATTCTGATTAGGACAATGTGGTGTTTTTCTAGTTCCCCTCACTTAGCAGTTAAGGATATGTTGCCTTTAGCAATATTTGCCTTTGTTCAAGGCCTCCTGACCTGAGGGTTCTGTTTTATAGTGCACTCATGACCTCTCATTACTACATATACAAAACAAGACATGGATGGAATGATAGAAATATATCTGAAGTGAAAAAGCCGAAGGACATCTTACTGAAAACTTATATATCCTCAAAAAAAAAAAAAAAAAAAGCAAACATTAATGAAAGGGACTGAAGATCAGCTAAAGTGAAGCTGACAGTGGCCTGGCAACCCTTACTCTGAATAAGGTTTTATATTCAGACTGGTACACTGGCAGTTCCTCTTCAGAGGCATGCAAAAGCCACATTGCTCTCTCTGTCTACACAGTTGATGTTTATAATAAAGTGTTATGTCATTCTTCAATTACTGTGGAAACTCCTAAAACCTTACTGTTCACAGTCCTTGAGCAAACACGTGTTTAGAAAGAGAGATCTCTATGTGACCTCCACATACTCCTGTGTCAAAGGAAGTTATATTTAAGCAGGGTTAGTTATTTACTGAGCTAATTTCACATAAATAAAAAAGCCTTTTGAGAAACTTGATTTAAAGGGAGTGAGCTTTCAGTCCACTGGTCACTACTAATACCTGTACCCAGTGATATCAGAGTAACCTCATGGGTTGCAGCATCTATGTTTCATGACCATAGTGAAAATATCACTGAATTTCACATTTTATAGCATACATGTGTTTACTATCTTGGTAGCAACTTGAACAGCATTAGATACAAAATGGCATTTTTAACTGCTGACCAGCAGTTGTTTTAGACACTAAGAGAAATCACTGTGTATGTAGAACTAACTATTTCTTGGAGGTGCACAACAGTAAAACCAAGACAGCAGGCACAACATGTAGTCAATGCATTTTCCAAATATTCATAAGGAAAAAGGTCTTCACGTTGAGGGAGATTAAGCAGTGGGGCAGA
>JAVHNF010068085.1:0-26321 GCA_034783455.1 Micropsitta finschii | reverse complement strand
AAGCCCAGAACCAGATACAGTACTCCAGATGTGGCATCACCAGTGCTGAGTAAAGGGAAGAATCACCTCCCTTGACTTGCTGGTGATGCTCACCCTAGTGCAGCCCACAATATCACTAGCCTTCTTTGCTGCAAGGGACCACTGCTGTCTTACATTTAACTTAGTGTTCACCAAAATCCATAGGACTGATCTGAAAAGCTGCTTTCCAGCTGGTCAGTCCCCAACCTGTCTTGGTGCCTGGGTTGTTCATCTCCATGTGCAGGACTTCAAATCTCCCTTTGTTGAACTTCACAGTGTTCCTGTTGGTCCATTTCTCTAACCTGTCACAACTTCTCCAGATTACCAATCCAGTCCTCCCAGTTTCACGTTACCTGCGAACTTGCTGAGGGTGCACTTGGTCCCACCATCCAAGTCATTAATGATGACGTTAAAAGTGTTAGATGTAGAATTCAGTCCTGTAATACATCACTATTCCTCACTGGCCTCTTATCATTAATGTGTTTGGAAAGGCCTTCCAGAAGGATTTGCTCCATCACCTTCCCACAGATTTAGATGTGGCTGTTTGACCTGAAACTTCCCACATCCCCCTTCCTACTCTTTTGAAGACGGGAATGGCATCTTTCTTTCAGTCATCAGAACCCTCTACCTATTTCCATGACCTTTCAAAAATGATGAAGAGTGGCCTCGCAGTGACATTAACCAGCCCCAACAGCAATCATGGGCGTATCCTATCAGGTCCCATGGATTTGCATATGCCCAACTTGTTTGCATGTTCCTTAACCTGATCCAATTTGTTTACATGTTCCTAAGGATAAGGGGCTTCCTTGCTCCAGACTTTCCCACTGGTGCAACAACTCCTTTGAGCATACCAGCAACACAAAAAATGTAGTACCTCGTATGAACTTGATATTTTCTTCCATGCTTGCAAGAGCACTCCCCCATAAGCCTGAAACAACAAAAAGAAAATGTGTTTACAGTGCTTGCTTTAGTGCTTGCCTCACTGAGAATTCCAGCCAAGTTTGCCTTTCAGTAGCACATTTTTCCTTAATGGAATTAAAGAGTAAGAACTAGACTGGTTTTCTTTTCTTCTTTTCCCCTATAGCATGATGCCAAAGGTGTGCTTTGAGGAGAATGGGGCATGAAGTCATTAAACACAAGCTATGTTCAGCTGTGTCACAAACAAGTGAGAGGACACTTGCAGCTATACTGCTTAGGTAGGGAATGAAAGAGGTTTGGTCCTAGACTGAGACAGAGTGAAGCAAAATAGGAGCTTCTGGTCCTCACAAGAGGATGTCTCTAATTTGCAAAGCATCTCTCCCTGCAAAGCGAACGTGCTGGGATGATAGAACATTTCAGCATCTGGGTTGGAACTATTTTATTAACTTCAGTAATCTACAGTATAAGTCACTAACTTCCCATAGCAACCACATAAACTGGTCAGTGTGGACAGTGGAGTGTAGAGAGGTATTCAGATGTACCAGTTTGAACATATGAAGTGAGAAGAACTGCTCTCCAGAATTCATATACTATTATGCATGCATTCATGGAATAATAGATGCATTCTTGTTACTGGAGAAAGATACAGAATAGCTAAACTTGTGTTTTTTCTACAAAGCAGAATTAGGAAAATTCACCTTGCATATAACAAATGTGTTTCTTCTTCTTTTTCTTCAGCTTACCCTTCTCAAATTCACTTCCAAAGTATCTGGTACTCACAAAAGCACCCAAGGCAGTATATCCAGCCTCATGGGGAGTGAATTCAAACCAGGTCCCTGAGAAAAATGAAACAACTTTTTCATTCAGTACTTGAAAACACATTTGACCTCACTGTCCCAAAGTAGCATCATGGTTGCTCTCCTTTACCTTTCTACAATACTCTGATGTTAGCTGACAAAGATGAATTGGCATATAGAGAATAAAATAAGTTGTAAGCATGCTACCACCTGCTCTATGATACGTTCTTGTTACCCCATACTGTTCTAGGGATGGCTCACCTTATCCTATCACGAAAGCCACTTTTACAGAATGTGATTCAGATGCTTCGTGGAAGTGGCTGAATCACATGGAAGCCCATGGAAGCATATTTACCTCCATTATCAATAAACAAAGACATAGGCTCACAGTCAGCAACCAGGTATCAGCACAGTTAATGCCTGGTATTAAGTGAAAGGAATCTAATACACGGTACTTAAGATACAGTTAGACTAGAAGCCCATATTTTACCTGGAAACTTTCCACCTTTTTCACTCAGTTTTTCTTTGTCCACTGCTGCATAAATTGGGTACGGATTTATTCCAGTCTCTGAGGCCTCCTTGTGATCAGCCAGCTCATTCTCATCAAACTGAAAAATAAGCATGGACTTCTGAAGGAACATAAAATGCCCTTCCCCTCTGCTATAGCACTAAGGACACTCCCACTTAGAAGACTTGGATTAACCAAGGAGCTGGATTAACTGCTTCTACTTTTTCATATCTAGAGATGTCATGATCTAAAGCATTCCTTCAATTTATACAACTACTCTAATAAACACCCACCAAGGTCAAATTTAGTTGCAATTACTCCCAGATCTTCAAAACAATCCCAAAGCATTTGCAGTTAGCTTCTCACCTGCTGCAGTATTTGGTATACAAAACAGGCAGCCCAGAAGTCGGTCAGTGAGTAATGTTCATCTTGTGTTGACTCCTCTAAGGACTCTTCAGCTTTTGCAATATGCCAGGAGGAATTACTGAGGCTTTCACACAGTTCCTCTTCTAAGGACATCAGTTTTTCTGACCATCTCCGATTGCCATACAGGAGGGACATACACCTTTTAAAGGGAAAGAAAAGTCCTGTTTCTAGCATAGGGAAAAGCAAACACAAAAAGCAAAAAGCTTTGCTTTTTGATCTGAATATGCATGCAGGTACAGTATCTGTGGTAGAATCATCACTGAGGTGCTAATTTCATCCTCTCTGGGGATCCAAGGTCAGTCTTGTAGGACTGTAGTTAATGTCACAAATATTCCCTGTGCCTCCCACAGTTGCACAGGCACGTATCTCACCTACCACTCCATTGTGAGCCCAACAGGGAGTTATGAACAGTGACAACAGTGTTCAATTGCTATTGAATCTATAGAGCGGGAAAACCATTCATGATCGCACCAGACCTACCAAGTGGATCCTGACACCCCACACAGATACGTGACAGCATCCAAGAAATTTTGCTTCTTCAGCTCCACCAAGGTTCCTAGCATGGCTATCATGGCACGCAGGCCCCCGCCTGATCCCAGAACAACAATACGAGGCACCTTATTCTGGAAAGTGGACAGAAAGCACATTTCTTTTAGACCAAAGGCTTAAACAGACACGGATAAAGGCTATTGCAATTCTCACCTGACATGCTTCCTTGTTCTAAGACACATTCCATAACCTGCCTCTTTTCCCCTACTTTTTCCTTTACCTCACAGTCACAGAATGGGTTCTCTTTTATATTACACTGAGATTTGTGCTGTGCTCCTGTGCTGTAGCTTCAAAATACACACACATTTTGAGCAGTGTGTTCCTGGAGATGTCACATCTGTTACCTTTTTGTCACCAAGAACTGGTTTTTTCTTCCTAAACGGGAAGGTAAAACTATTAGAGCCAGCCACAGGAAACTCTTAAGAACATGTAGTACTAGCTATGGCTGGAAGAGAGTCAACTTTCTACACAGCAGCTCATGCGGTGTTGTGCTTTCGATTTGTGGCTACAAAGCTATTGATAACACATCAGTGTTTTAACTTGCTGAACAGTCTCCCACCTTCTTGTCTTCCATGTTCTGAGAGATTGCCTCCAGGATTAGCTGTTCATCACCTTTCCAGGGATGGAGCCTGACTGCCCTGTACTTCCCTGGGTCCTTCTTTTTGCCCTGTTTGAAGACTGGGGTGAAATTTGCTTTATTCCAGTCCTCAGGCACCATTCCCAACTGTCATGACATGTATACAGAGATGTGCAAGGGCAAGCACATAATTAATTAGCTGATAGATATGGGAATTGCAGCTAGGAATTCCACTGATAATTCAGTCTCACGTTCCCTTCTGTCTCCTTGGAAATTTCCAGCCTGAATCTTTTTCCCAACAGCGGAAAGAAAGCCTGCACTGGAAAACTTGTGACAACAGATGATGCTTCCTTGGATCTAGACCTCACTTCAAATGGCACTCTGTGTGCCACTCACCTCATTGGACTGTTACTTCCTTTCCTTACTAGGGCTGTCAGTGCTCACCTGCTCACAACGAATCCCAAGTGCTTCCAGACACATCAGTACTTTTTCTCTTCTCTTACGGGTGGCTTTTATCTCACCTTCTGAGAGCTCATGAGACTGACGGACCCAAGGGGCTTCGTCCTGGCATACAAAGTCAAACACATTTAGGGTAAGAATATTTCTTACTGCAAGAACAGCACTATTATGAGATCCATCCAGAGGACCCAGATTTCTGCATACTAGCCAGTGTTCACTCTGACTCAATATCTAACAGCAGCATAAAGAAGATCGGGGAACTCATTTCTGTCTTACGCTTTCAATCCAGGATGAAAGAAGCAGTATTTATGAACCAGACGTACAAAGTGAAGAGGAAGGAAGAGGAACAAAAATTTCAGTTCTTCATGATTAAAAAGCCCCCAAATTCCTGACTGAAAACCCAGCCCCTTTTCTAAAGGAAACACTGTTGTGCCTGTCAGTGTTTTCCACAGTGGTACCGCAAGTCTCTTGTTGGAGCAATTTATCAAACTCAGTGAAATTTCCTTGTTGACGCACTCAAGCCAATGGCATATTTTTCAGTTAGAAGCAAATGTCTAACTTGATCTAATGTTCAAGGTAGCCTAAAGAAATGCAATATTTCCAGGTTAATCTTCATCACCAAATCTTCAGCCTGAGATCTGCAGTCCTCTGAACATCCTTAAACATCACTGGAGAGCAAGAAGCACTTCTAGGGTACTACTCCTAAATCGTACTTCAGAGGTGCCTGTTTAACCCCAGTATGAAATGCATTCAGGACTAGCTCATCTGTAGAAACCTACAGTGCAGATGTTTGAAGTCAGGGGAGATGAATCCTACCCTTGTTCTGATTCTTGTCCTGGAGGATCCTTCTTAGCTATCATCTAGAGAGGAAGTCTCAAAGAAATGGAGTTACTCCTTACGAATACTTTGCAGAGTAATATTAGCACGAAGTACTTAGAACATCCATTTTATAAAACAATCATGACACAAGTGTCTTAGAATGTGAAATATGAAGCAGCCAGGAGAGCGATCAGGATATAGAGGGGAAACCCAGAGTAGAAAGAGCATACCTTGGCAGCCATTGAGATGTCTGTCTTTGCCTCCTGGAAACCTAGTGAAAATGGAATGCACAGCAATGTCTTAGCTCAGAGTAACTTTCAAACTCCAAAGGAGCTGAAGTTATTTTCCTACTACCCTTTTCCAAGGTAAAATAATGAAAACCCCCCAACTCAAGCGCTTAAAAGGACTGAGTAATTTTATATTTTATATTTTATATACTGCAGCATCCTAGTCATCATCTAGGATTAATGATCAATGCTCCACATTGTCAATATTGTCAGTAGTGCTGCAACTTCCATGGAATGCTGCCATATGAACAAGAAAACGTTGGATGTCAAAAAAAATTATGAATATTGTGTACATCCAAAGACTATCATTAGCCTGAACAGCTACACAACCTCTGTCTGCTACTGCTGACGTGACTCAGTCTGATTTGATAACATACATGAAAAAGCTCTTTCAAGTTTCCAACATTCTGCTTCCCAAGAGGAAAATGGGAGCTTCCTGACACAGGCTGAACATCCCAGCCATGCAAAACCGCACAGCCGCCCACTCACTCTCCCCCTTCTTCCCCCCTGCTCCTGGGGACCTGAACCCAGAACACCATTATTCCTAGTCCTGTCAGTGGGCACCCCTGAAAAGAGTCTGCCACCATCCTCTTGGCCTTTGAGATATTTATATGCACTAATAAAATCTCCCCTCAGTCTGCTCTTCTCCAGACTAAAGGGGCTCAGCTCCTGCAATCTCTCCATATCTCTACATACACAATATAAATACCGCTTGAGGTGTTACTGGTATGGCACTCACCAAACAACTCCTGGGATGGAGCCAGCCAGTGTCAGAAAGGTCTCACTTCAAAGATGATCCGTGTCACAGAGTCCAGTGTCAGCGAGGTCCTGTCTTTATGGAAGACCTCACCCACCGAGGATCACTTTGGTTAAACAATCATATTTATACTTTCGGTGTCGATACATAAATGGGTGTAAACTGCGTAGATAACTGGAACTTCCTGGAAATTTAGGTGCTGCTTTCTGATTTCTCGGAAGGCTGATTTGTTATTGTGGTTTCTTTGTTCTGTATTTATTGCAGGCTCTGACCTAAGTGTATCAAGGATATCCTGTCCCCCCAGCTAAGCAGTTAGCCTTTTTGTGTGGTAGTTTTCCATTATCATTGGCTTGCCCTTATGGCTGCTCCATCAGTGGAATTTTGTCAGTCCTAAGGAAAGAAGGGTCAACAGGACCTTATTGCTTTCAACAAGTGTCTAACAGAGGAGTAAGCTGAAATGACTCTTGGTGGACTCCATATCTTTAAAATGTCTCTCTTACTCTCTTTTCTCTTTCTCCCTGCATTGCTGAACACTCACAGCAGCAATGATATTACTTCTTACTATTGTTGCAGTTATCATCTTGATAACTTGCTTTTGCAGCAAACAGCATAGGGCAAATATCTTCTCTTTTTACTAATAAGGTTTGTACATTATCTAGCTAGAGAATGAGGTTATTTCCTGTATTCCCATTGGGAAAATGGGTGTGATTTTTTTCTTTTTCCAATTATTTCTGAATTCTGTTCATCTCTGTCTTTCAAAGGTTTTATTTTCCTTGCAGAGACATCACTTAACACCCTTGAAAAGAGAGAGGTTTTCATATAAGCCTATTTTTCTGGGTGACAGTGACGTGTTTGGGCTTTGCTGCTTTTACCTTGCCCCATGACAGGATGTTGTCCCTCACTTGTGTGTAAGTGCTGAGTGTAAACAAAATGTGATTGCACAGAACCACTGCTCTTCCCTCCATGAGTGGTTCAGAACATCCCTAATGCTCCGGGGAGATGCCAAGGAAGGAAACTTTACCAACATTACCAAACATGTGCCATACTCATGTTCTTTTACTGCCTAGACAACAAAACTAATAAAGAATAATGAAGGAGGATGATATACAGTCATTGTTCCCCCTGACAATTCTCCCTCTAGCCTTCCATTTACTGCTTTTCCTTTTCCTCACCTCTTCTTACCTGCTCTGGCTCATGGGAGGTTAAATCCTTCAGTTTGTTCATGTTCTCACAGGAAGGGTTTGTTAGCCAGGGAATGACCACATTCAGCAAGGCTGCATGTAGCTGTCTGGTCCTCGAGAATGGGCTCATCCTCTTTTTATCTGTGTTGCCCACAGACCTGTGTGGAGATGTGCTGCTCCTGGAAAAACAGATCATGCCAAACACAACGACCTGAACCACTCCTCAAGAAGCCTGAAGGAGAGTTCTTAGAGCTTCATGTACTGGCACAGATATCTGTAGAAAATGGGTAACATGAGGCATTTTCTATGGAGGTGAATGACACACTGAGATACCTACTTTGAATAGTGCCTATAAGATGTATTTCATAGAATCATATAATGGTTTGGGTTGGGAGGGACCTTAAAGATCATCTAGTTCCAATCCCCTGCCATCTGTATGCCTGTTCAACCAGTCAAGAAATTGTGTCCTGTACTGTCACTCTGCTGCCTATACATAGGATCTAAATGGGTACAGCAAGTTTAATTTTCTTACAAAGGCAGCTATTGCCAGTTTAGACACATTTCCAACCCTAACCCTAACTATTCTATGATTCTATCATTATGAAGTGTGGGACAACTGAAGAGGTTTGGTAGATAAGACAGAGGACCTGGATGAGATGCTCCCAATTCTGGAGTGGCAAATAAGTAGCAAAAAAAAAGGAAGTTAGAACTGTTTTGTCTCTTTAATGTTCTACTCTCAAGGCAGTTCTTTGACCTTCTAAAACTTTCTTATTGTCTGAAAAGAAACATTACTCTTAAGAGAATCTCACAGCCACAGTTTTAAATGGCTCTAGGAGAAGTGCTAAGGGAGTTATTCTGCAAATGACGAAGGGAGATGCCAGGTTTTGCTTTTTTTCTCCCTAAGGGAAAAATTACACGAATCACAAGTTAATCTAGAGCTTTCCAGGCATAGTGAGGCTTATTTACTGAGCAGGTAGAAGGACTGTATAAAAGATGAAGAAAGAAACTCTCATAAGATTTCATAACAGTCTTTGAGCATGACACAGTGAAAGCCTGGTGATGTTCTGCGCTACCTACACCCATCCACCAAGAAATGGAAAATGAAAGTAACACGGTAAGTTCTTTCCCGGCCAAAAATTAAACAGGAAAAGCTGTGTTAGATTATTCTTGGGAAATAGATAAGAGTGGGAAAGGTCATTTTACGTTTCTGCATTTACAAGATCTTTCTGCATCGCTTTGCCTTTTCTTAGTTTCCTTCCTTGCAAAAACATCCTGGTTTAGAACATAAAAACCTCTTTCATTTTCAACTGCCTCATGCAGAGAAAAAAAAAAGAAGTCATTTTAGTTCTTCCCCATTTCTCATACAACTTATAAGGAAGAAAAAAAAGGGTAAAAAGATACTAGGAACTATTTTCAGTGAACTGAAATTAACTTTTGTTCGATTTCAATGAACTGAAATTACCTTTTTTAAAAAATAAGTATATAGAAAAAGGAATCATTCTGATGCTAATAAAATACTGGCAAGGAAAAAAAAAGGGGGGTTGAAAATAAAAATAATTGTAGGTTATGTAATAAAATTGATTTTTTATTTTTTTTTTAACTTTTCTTAACCACAGCCAACCTCTCTGAGGATCTCTGACCAGAAGAGGCGTTTTGGTTCAGATAAAAGCAGACAATAAGCAGGACTTACTTGTGCCCACTGAACATCTTTAAAACCAGCTTTATTTACCAGAAAATACAGTAAAAGCTGAACATTAAATACCTTTATCTTTCCAAGCTGGTAACAGGGGAAATAACTTCATTACCTCTGTTACTATTGGCCATCGAACATGGTTGCTTTATACCATGGGAAATCACAATAAGCTGCAGTAAGCCAATACTTGACTCTTACAGAAAAATGGCATCTCAAGAGATGAAACTGAAAAGCACAAGCAAATTAAACATTTCCACTGCACAAGATGAAATCTATGGTTGAAATTCAAAGCAAATACCTGTGAGCGTAGAAATTATTCTCTGAATAATCACTGCAAATTGGCTTTCCCAAATCTCCAAAGAAAATCCAGTCCCTGGCATTCACTGAGAGGGTGCAGAACCAGGCACAGATCTTTCTTATCTCACGTGAAGCCTGCAAAGCAACCTCCTTTATTTTATTTTATTTTATTTTATTTTTCAACATCTGAATAATAACTTAAAAGCAGGCTAAGTTTTTATGTTAAAGACTTTACTATAACTGTTACAGTCATGAGAAGAGCAGAGCAAGTGAATCAAACAGCCATTGCAGAATTCATCATTCTAGGTTTCCAAAGTACCCCAGAAGTACAGTTTATCCTCTTCTTGATGTTTCTAGTGATCTACATTACAACTGTGTTAGGGAACCTCCTGATCATGGCGCTGGTTGTGACTGACCATCACCTTCATAATCCCATGTTCTTTTTCCTGGGGAATCTGTCATTCTTGGAGACCTGTTACACTTCCACCATCCTGCCCAGAATGCTGGCAAACTTCCTGACAAACAAATACGTTATTTCACTTCAGGGTTGCTTTCTGCAGTACTTTTTCTTCACTGGGCTAGCAGGTGCAGAATGCTGTCTCCTGACCGTCATGTCTTATGACCGGTACATCGCGATATGCAAACCATTACATTATACAACGATAATGAATAACCGGTGCTGCCTCCAGCTAGCAAGTGTCTCTTGGGTTAGTGGGTTGTTGGCTAGTGCCATAGTCACCTCTCTGATGCCACAGCTAACGTTCTGTGGCCCAGATAAAATTGATCATTTCTTCTGTGACTTCACACCAGTGGTAAAGCTCTCCTGCAGTGATACCCATTGGATTGAGCTTGTAACATTCATCTTGGCCTCCCTTTTGACACTACCCCCGTTTCTCTTGACACTCCTATCTTATGTGTATATCAGCAACGCTGTCCTCAGGATCCCATCCTCCACAGGAAGGCAGAAGGCTTTTTCTACTTGTTCTTCCCACCTCACTGTGGTGACACTTTTCTATGGGACCTTGATTGTTGTGTACTTGGTACCAAAGTCAAACACACTGAGAGACCTCCACAAAGTGTTCTCTATCTGCTACACAGTTCTGACTCCACTGGTCAATCCCCTCGTCTATAGCTTAAGAAATAAGAACATAAAGAAGGCTCTGAGAACAGCAGTGAACAAATACAGCGTTTTTCATAGGGCATGAACAAGCTCTTGTCAATGATTATGTGAAACTGAAATATCAGACTTTAGAAAACTTCTCATCTGAACCTAAGGTTGTCTTTTTTTCTTGAGAAGGAGACAAAAGGAGTCATGTAAGGAAGCACCCTGGCTGCTGGACTCTTGTGGCAATTCCTTTTATTGGAACTAATTAATGCGTGCCAACATCATAGAACCCTCATCATAAAATCACAGGTTTGGGCTGGAAGGGACCTTAAAGCCCTGTCCCACCTCCGTGCCCCAGTGTAAACTGCAAACTGCTTAACTGATGAATTTGTGCAAAACTGGTTGAAGAATAGGAAAATCCCTCAATGTTGTGAACAGATTCTGCCTTTAATTGTAAGCAACAAAGGGACTGGTTTAACTCAAGGAACCAAGTCGTTTTAATCTGATGAGAAAAGCCATGCTGAGATGCTTGTGCAAGCCAAGACTGAGTGCTGGATACTGTCCAAAAACCTAAAGAAAATGTGTACAAGCAATCAAAGTTGCTGTCTCAGATGATGTTATCACAGACTTGAGCACATTTCCATGTCATTCCTTCCTTCAACTCTCACAAAGATGCATTTCTAAATAGTTTCCTTTTCCTCATAATTTCACAGGGGATCTTCCAAAGAAACATCCCATTCTTGATGGAAGCTTTCTCCAAAAAGTCTAAGTGGGATAAAAAAGCAGAAAGAATTCATGAAGAATGGTTAGCAGGGGAAAAAAAATCAAATTAAAAATAAAATCCTGACAAATGAACCCCAAACCATCCCCCCAGGAGATATGGACTGCTGGTACAGCCCCTCCTGGCTCACCCACACCAACCTACCGCCCTCCTTGTTGTTGACATTGGTGCAAGCAAGCCCCTGAAGCCCCAACCCTGCTCCAGCTGCTGGCACGCAGACCCACTTACACACAAAAATACATCCACAGAGACATATGTGTGATGTACATGCTCAGAAACCAGCCTTAGATACCCATGCAGTTGCTGCATAGGCACCATGCTTAGATATGCTATGCAGTAGCTGCCCCTTGGATCCTCCCATCTCCACTTGCCACACACCCACAGCCACACACAGAGAAATGGCTCTCTCAGGTGATGTCCAGACCTCATGGGCTCTGCAGGGTTTGGCCTGGTCCTGCTACTGAACCCTGAAATATGTCTGATACTCAGCCAAATGTTACAGCCACTTCAATACCTGCTTTACAAGTCTCTTACCCTACCCATGCAGGCTGCTGGCCTCTCCAGTTCCTGCCCACATGGGGCCCAGTGACTCTGGTTGCTGGCACACAGACAAAACTTTAATCTTTAATCAACTTTTAACCAATCTTCCACCTCTGAGCTGTCACGTTCCTCTAGGGTTTCAACAGTTTAAGTGCACTGTGCTGCAGGCCACAGAGAGTACAGACACCGGCAAAGCAAACCGCTTTGTGGGAAGACCCATGCACAGCTGAGGTTAGGCTGTATCTTAAAGACAAGACAGCTATTTCTAATCTCATTCTGTGGCTGGTTTTCTCAGGGTTTGCAGTTTTTCACCAGGAAATGAAGTCCCACACACGTTTCTCTTCAGGTCACCCTGCTCCTTCCACTTCCCCACCTCTGACCCTTGCTTTACCCATCCCCTAATATCTTTCCTACAGTCCCAAAATGTGTTTGCTGGCATCCTGTCAGAAGTCCCTTCAGACTGCTGGTGCTAAAGTTCCTTGGCCCACAAGGGGCCAAAATCAAAGGCAAAGCCATGTAAGAGAATGTGCCGGTCAGAGGCTATTACAAGACAGTGTCTCCTGCTTCCTGGACAAAGCCCAAAGCCAAGGACCCTTATCATTCAGTGCTGTGGCTTGGTGTTTCCTGAAACATCTCCTCGGTTTGGATCTGTGCTCATTTGATATCACAATCTCATACATCACAGCAAGCAAAGCGGTTTGCAGCTTTCTGCTTTATCTCTTGGTAAAACAGAAAGTATGTGGTTAAAAGGGTTCCGGGAAGCAGATTAACCTGACTTAAACATCAGGCTGGCAGGCTTCACAGAATGAAAAGGTGAAAGTGAAAGCCAGCAAACAGAAAAAGCAGACATTTTCTAAGAAGGCTGGAAAATTCATGGGGCAAGTCTTCTGGAAATGCACATTAGGGCATACAAAGGAGAGGAAAGGGACTGGAACAGTTAACATGCATTTACCAAGGGTAAATCAGACGTAACCAATGTGATTGCTATCTCTAAGCATGGCACTATGAATGGAGGGAGCAGTGGCTGCCATTCACCTTGACTTTAGCAAGACTTTTGACAGTCTCTTCTCTCTAGGTTAGGACAATGTGCTCTGAATAGACAACTGGATAAGTAAAGAACAGATGGGATGATCATGTCCCCATGCGATGACCAACCCCAGCTGTGTCTTCAGCCATGCCTATGCCAGTAACCTGCTGAGAACATCAGCTGGAGGGTCCTTCCACCATGTCTCTTCTCATTTCTATCACTTGTCCATCTCTCCATTGAGTCAGCTCTTTCCAGGGCTCATGTCCTGAGGAAGTGGAGTCCAGGGGCACCAGAGTAAGAGACAGGATTTTTTTTTTCTTAATTAAGATTTTTAATTTCTTTCATTAAAAGAAGGCCCTGAAATTCTTTTCCAATGGTGATCACGAGGCCTCCTGTTTCTGTGCATAGTGAGTACAGCAGGTAAAAACAGGGCTAATTAGAAAAGGCAAAAGCTTTGCACATAAAGCCTTTGACACTGCTGTGGGTGGCAGTGATGAGAGAACAGACTAGAATAAGAACTCTTATTGCCAGCACATGAATCAAACTTGGGACTCTGGCCTCTGGTTGCTTGACCACAAAGACACTTCTGCTCCCTCTGTCTGATCCCCAGCAGGATATAAGCCAGAGTCACTGCCTTCCAAAATGTCTTCATTTCCATTCTTCTGGTCAGACATAATTAAAACGAATGACAATCAAAAGTGATGTTGTTTGTATTGACTGAGACACACCTGAGAGCTCCCTAATTAGCTACACAATGCTTAAAACTCTATGGGGAGTGGCAGAATGCAGAACTCATTATGGCTCTCAGCAGTTTAATGAGCCCCTTGAGGAACATGGTGCTACCTCCCTGTTGTTTGTAGCTACAGCAAAACCTGGCAAGGCGCCTTCAAGAAATGACAGGGAAAAGCAGAAAGCAAAGTTACTTGGAGTTTTAATAGAGCCCAGTGTGAGATGCGAGACCAGAAAAGTAGCTGGACAATGTTTTCCCACCAGGGCTCATCAGAGCAGAAACTAACAGACCTTGCTTACAGCCAGCACAGCAATCCATAGACTTATCCTGTATCAAACTTCCCCTACAGAGGTCAAACAGCAACTCCCAGCTACCAGAAGGTGGTCCTTGCAGTCAACAGTCCCAATTCGTGGCATGTGGAATGGAAACACCATGGACCCACCTCTCCAAACCTGGAGATGCACAGGTCCTGCTCAGTTATAATGATCAGTGAAGACACTGTGCCTGCACCACCCACTGCTGACACATCCATGAACCACAAGCCAGGTTCCATCCACTGGGTCATCTCTGGAGCCAAACACATTCAGGCCTAAATGCTGTACCTCAGCACCCCATTCTCCATTACATTAGACACTGAACCCCTCCTCTGCTCTGTGAGATCAAAACCATGAGGTTAATGGCTCCTCTTCATGTCCCTCTACCCCAGTACTTGGGCTTATGATGCTTCCTTCTAGGGGCCATCAAGCCAGGAGGAGGAGCACAAAAGGAGCCCCTTCCTACAGAGCTCCGTATTGTAACACACTAAGCAAAGCTCTACCATTGCTCTTGGATGCACACAACCCTGCTCTGGGTTAGCCAGACAAGAGCCAAGGACTTAACAGGCTTTTTCTAGACTACTTTTAGCTTGAACTTGTTTCGGCCTGACCTCGGTGCCTGCGGCTGTATCAGCTCTTTGCCATCAGGTCAGTGCCTGATGTTTACCCCATGCCTACACAACAGCCACGCTGCCACTCTCCCATGCCTTGCTTTAACACACTGCTCGCACATGCGCACCACCCCGCCACCGCCTCCCAGCTCCGCCCCTTGACGGGCAAGCGCCGGCGCAGCACCCTCTGACACGCCTGCGCGCTGGCTTGCGCCTGCGCTGTCCCTCCGCGCTCCGGAATCACTGCTCGCACCCGCTTCCGCCCACCTCAGCCGGGCCGGCGGGACCATGTCGGGCGCGGCGGCCTCCGGCGCTGCGGGCGCGGGCTCGGTGGGCTCGGTGGTGCGGCGTTTCCTGGCGGAGTACGGCAGCGGCACGCCGAGCCGCCTCAAGGTGCTGGACGCCTACCTCCTGTACGTGCTGCTCACCGGCGCGCTGCAGTTCGGCTACTGCCTCGGCGTCGGCACCTTCCCCTTCAACTCCTTCCTCAGCGGCTTCATCTCCGCCGTCGGCAGCTTCATCCTCGGTGGTCAGTGCCCGCCGTGGCCCCGCGCGGTGTTCACCGGGACCCCCTCCGCAGCAAACCCTGAGCGTCCCCCAGCAACTCCGGCGCCCCCGGCCGTCAGAGCGCTGCTTATAAATGCCCGTGTGCCTTGTAGGAAACGTAGGATTCCCTCAAACCGGCAGCCAGGGAGGTCCCACAGCAACCTCCGACACCCCTCGCTCCCCCATAGTTCTCCTGCAGAAGTCCCCTGGCTCTTGCCCCACAGCAGCTGTGACCCCTCAGGGGTGCTGCCCATATGTCGCTCCCAGGGTGTCCTCCTTGGCAGTCAAGGAACCCTCTTTATTGCTGCCTTATATTTAGTGGTGCCCATGGTGAAACTCCAACTCTAGCAATGACTTTTTCAGGCTGCTGCTCTCCCATAATACTCCCCAAAAACACCTTGTTCCTGTGCAGCCCTCCCCAGCACACCCAGTGGGGGCCATAGAGATATTCCTGTGTTTATGCTAGTCATATCTAAGCCTGTTCTTTGGATTCACTTGGCCACCCCTGATGGTGTAGTGCTACGGGAGAGCTGATTGCATA
Organism: Micropsitta finschii; assembly: GCA_034783455.1. Lineage (NCBI taxonomy): Eukaryota > Metazoa > Chordata > Aves > Psittaciformes > Psittacidae > Micropsitta > Micropsitta finschii. Next base: position 10,840 of record JAVHNF010068085.1, on the reverse strand, counting down.
AAAGCCCTGCGCAAATAATCCCCTGCCAGTATCCTGTTCATCTTACAGGAAAGATGAATTACTTTTTCTTGTGGTATCCAGCTGGAACAATGACCCAGACTGGGGTGGGCTGCCCAAGGACAGCTGTGCTGCTTTTTCTGATCACTGATCTCTCATTCCTTCTCTACCATACAGTCTGCCTCCGGATCCAGATCAACCCCCAGAACAAAGGCGAGTTCCAAGGCATTTCACCAGAGCGGGCGTTTGCTGATTTCCTCTTTGCCAACACCATTCTCCATCTCGTTGTCATCAATTTTGTTGGCTGAGCTCTAGAAGAGATTCTAAGGTACTGATCCGTGGGGTCACAAAAGGGGGAACCGCAGGTCACAGGAGTTCAGTACTTCTGTACCTGGGAGAGAACTTGAAAGTGAATCCAGAAGGCCTAGCTCTCAGCTTTGTCTTGGCCCAGTACAGTAAAGCTTCTGGGTTAGGATTTGTGGCTCTCTGGTTTCATGTGTGGGGTTGGTTTTTTTTTGGCTTTTATCATTTAAAAAGCAGTTTTAACTAGGAGTATTACACAGACTTGCTCATGTTTCTGTCTTATGAGATAAATACATTGTTCTTTGCAAGAGAAGCTTTGGAAGCTGGAAGTCCTGGGCTCCGTTGATGAGGATTGCCCTATGTGGAGGCCATGGAATGGCTGGTGTCTTAAGTCTGGAGTTTCTCAGCAGATGAGAGGACGGAATGTGGTGCTGGAAAATGAAGGATATGCCCTGTTGTTACTGTTGCAAGGGGCTATAAGAGCATTGGGGCTTGTGGGGTATTTCCTCTCCCATTGCAGAAGCCTTGCTCACATTACCTTTCTTTCTTTCTTTCCAGCTCTTGAACTCTGATGTCAAAACTTGGCATTGGGAAGTGCTGTTCCCCAGCAGAGTCTTACCTGCTTCCTTGGTGGAGGAAGGAAACACAGGGCTCAAGATTTCTTTCCCTCAGACTGCCCTATGGAGGGGTCTGCTGCCTTGTTACAGTGACTGTGATCCTTTCTGTCAATAAAAACCTTTATGATACTGCAGTCTTTTCCCTATTCCTGATCAATACAGAAGTTCTTCTGACACCGAAGTTCCCTCTCAGGCACAGATGTCTTTTACATCTCTCTCTCTCTTATTCTACCCAGCAATTTTTTTTCTGTGCCCCAGTTTCAGAGGGAAGCAGGAAATAAGTAATGGAAACTCAGTTGTCATCCACTCTTTTCATCTTCCTATTTCCTGCCTCTCCACACCTTTGGCTGGAGAATTTACAGGTGTTGCCATCATGCATGAGGCTCTATCCTTGCTTCAGGCTTGTCCAGTTTGCTCTGCAGCAGAAACACTGGATAGGTAAAATATGTGTTGAGGCAATGTGAAAAGAAATGTCTGTTTGCTGGCACTCGGGAGATAAAACACGGGATCTGATAGCTTCAACCTCAGTGTTAGATTATGGCTTCTCTTCACCACCTTTTTCCTTTTAGCATTTCCAGATGTGCTGCAGCCATTAAACCTGTAAAAGTGTGAAACCTGAGGCTCCTAAGTCTCTTGTGTATTACAGGCTCTGAAGAATGAGGTATGAAGGAGCTGGGTTTTTACTGTCTCCAAGGCTGCTGTATGGGTCTGTGGTAGGAAAAGAGAATTCATGCCAGCTCTGACAGCACCATCTCCTTCCAGCCCCCAGGCTTTAAGCTGGATTTGTACTGCTGGGGAGCAGGCAAGGGAAGGTGACAGCAGGCAGGTCATGTAAATGAGCCACCCAGCTCTTTCCGGTTAAGAGAGGCCCTCAGCCAGGAAAAGCAGAGCCCCCATGTTCACAGGAGGCGGAGCAGCTCCTGCTCTCTCCTTTGCCACTGCTGTTCGTGAGCTGCGAGTGCCTCCCTGTGGTTTGCGTGACTCGGTCTCCCCACCTTTTGCCTTGAGAGAGCTCCAAACTGGGACTCTCCTATGGCCACTTCTGCTTAAGCACTACATGGAGCCTGTGGAAAAGGGGAAAAAGTGGGGGGCACTACATGGAGCCTGTGGAAAAGGGGACAAAGTGGGGGTTCTGTAGGGTGTGTGTGTCCCCCCCCGCTAATTTTTACCAGCTTGCAATGCCAGTAGTTGCCATGAACTCAGCGCTAGGATTCAGGTCCCATTAGAGCTACTTCCACATGTGATTAAGTTTTAACAAGTCTGTAGATAATTTGAAGCTTTGTTCCTTACATATACCATACTTTGGTGACAGATGTCAGGGTCTTTTCTCCAACAAAACCCCTAGAAAGGATGAAAATTCATCTACCCATAAGCAGATATTAAGGGACAGGAGCTGGTGTTGGGGAGAGGGTGCTAGAGATGGACCATAGTGGTATCTCCTTCCCTGCTAATGTGACAGGACTCTCTGGCCAGCCTCATCTTCCTCCCTTCTCTTTTGAGTGAGAAGTGGAAGGATCTTTCTGCACGGATTCACTGCCTGTATAACAGGGTGCAGAGGCCTGTCAGCAAATCCACAGTTCTAAGATCTCACCCTGCCACTCACCATGCTTTATAATGTATTTTCTCCCCTCGTTTACCCTTCCCACGCTATACATAGCTCAGTCTTTCCTGCCGTGCCCAAAACAACTTCCCCCCAGACCTAAGAGCAGGCTGTGGGGAAGGAGCAGGAAGGCAAGGTGCCTCAACCTCATTCAATGTTGGCTTGTGGTCTAACGCCTGCTGTTCTTTTCCACACGCATCTCCTCCTCCCTGCCATAGGTCACACCAGCCCTGCTCCCCTCACCCCCCATTTTGTGCTCCACTTTCCAGAGGAAGTGGTTTATGTGGTTGGGTGTAGAAGAGCAGCAAAAGGTGACCCAGATCTTGTTTGTGGCATCATGGAACCTGGTGGTGCAGCCTCTTCCTGCCCCACCTGGGCTATCAGACCCCTTCCACATCCTGCCCTACTGTGTTATTTCCTGCCTTTGCTTTGCACTGCAGGCTTTCTTTCTTGAAATAAACAAGAAAGGGCAAGGTGGTGATGATATCTCCACTAATATCTCTCAAGTATATTTAAACTAGACCTACAAATTCAGTGTAGATTTTGCAGATCACGTACTAAGAGTCACTTCAGTCAAAACATTTATGTATACACTCGTTCCTCACTTGGCAAATCTTATTACTGGGGTCATTTAACCTGGAAAAGGCTGGGATGTGGAAAAAGAGGCAGCACACTGTTCTTCCTCTTTGTACAGCTAGGTACAGGGTTGAAGTGCAACACAAAGCATTTCAGATGGATAAAGGTAATGAGTGTGGAAACCCTCCTTCCCTGAAGGCTTCTGGAATGAGATTACTCTATTGGAAATCTATGAAATGTAATGACTTGCTTTGTAATTCAAGTCTGGTTTAGGCAGCTTTATCAAGTGACATGGCAGATCTCATCATGAGCAAAATGTAAGCTTCAAGAGCTGCCTGAAATCTCACATTTAAAGAGCTGGAGTGGCGGTTGTTTCAAAGGAGAGGCAAGAGAATGAATCCCTGAGCATCTGTACCCAGAAAGTTTGAAGAGGTCAGTAACTGTCACCCTGTGACCTGCTAAATGGTCAGGTGGCAGCACTGTGGCAGGAGACCAGGAAAACTATTGTGCTGTGGCAGGAATGCTGGCCTGGTTTCCACACGGGGACCTCTCCCATGTTGAGCACCAGGGCTTTTGTCTAAAAGCATTTGAAGCATGAGCCTTTTCAAAATCGGAATTCCCTGCAATTGCTGTGAATCCAGCAGGGTGAGAAATAGCCAGGGAGGGAGAACCAGCCCCATCATCAGGCAAGGCTTTCCCTGCCACTCAGTTTGGACACTGGTGTGAGGTGTGAGCCGGGTTCAGGCTTTGCAGGAAGGCTGTGTTTTTTACCGAGCACCCTTTCCATTTCTCCCTCCAAATGCATCTTGCCAGTAGCAGTCTGAACCTGGAGACACAGTCTGGACAGTTGGTGTCATTAGTGCAAAGCAGGGACCTTCTTCTCCAGTGATGCTTGGGAGTGGGGAACATTCAGAGGTAGGACACTTTAGGTTCCTGTGTTCTCCGTAGCAGTAGGTCTCTGCCTTCAAGAACCTGGACTACTCACTGTGAGCAAGCCATATTTTACCTTTGTCTTCACATAGCACAATCTCTGCCCTTGGAGGAGAGATGCTTTCCACCATTCCCCTCCCTCCAAGCTGTTCTTACCCAGACACAGCAAGGATATTCTGGGAAGAGACTGTAGATCCCTGCAAAAAAGTGCCGGTGGCCAAGTCAGGCTTAAGGGAAGAGTCTGTGGCCCTGTCCCTCCTTCATCCTTAAAGGCCAGGCTCATTCCTAAAGCTCATTTGAAGGATGAAACAAGTGCCTCAAACTATGGGTACAAAAGACAAACAAGTTTCTTATTTTTGATAAGAACTCTTTAATAGCAGCCAAAGGCCCAAAGAAATGCCAAAGCCATCAGCGCGGTTGCCAGTACAATTCAACCATTAGCAGCATGTGATTTTTACATGCATGCAGTGTTTCCAAGGAGCACAGACACAGGCAGAAAATTTTTCAGTATGGTTTTATGCAATGATTATGAAAACAAATTGGGAAATCTAAGATCATAAAATCATAGAATCCTAGAACGTTTGGGTTGGAAAGAACCTCAAGATCATCTAGTTCCATGGGCGTGGGACACCTCACACCAGACCATGTCAAAGGTTATTAGAACTAAAGAAAAAGAGCAAAAGTAGATTGTATTTTTACTAAATGCAAAGCCACATCTTCAGCTGATTTAAATTCAGAAAATGTTAAGGCCAGATAGACTCCAAAAAGTACTAAACCCCATTCTTTTGTTCTGTGATGATGAACTGAGAAGTTCATTGAATTTAGCACTTTTGGGTGACTGAGTAACTCTCCCTCGGCTTTTCAGACTGTTGCAACTGAAACAGTGTCTTTGGGTGTGCACCCTAAGATTTGCATACCTGAAAGCTACCCAAATATGAAAAATTCACATTCAGGTAATATTGAACTTGCAGTTTTCAACAAACAATGCCTCCAAACAACAGAAATTGGATGTCATTTTAACACCAGTAGGTAATAGTGATGTTTGGTAATTTATAGTTATGCCAAACTGTGTTTATGCAAAAAGAGGCATTGTTGTGCTAAATGAATCAGGCATCTGGGGGAGCAGAATGCTGGAAATTTTAAGCTTAGGTTTGCGTAGCTTTGGAACAATGCAAATAAAGCAATTTAGATTATAATAGCTGGCTGATACACAGATAGCAAGTGATATCTGTTGCGGTAGGAATGCCTCTTGCAGATGATGCTCTGGTAAAGATTCCTCAGCAGACTTTTCTGATACTTCAGGACTGCACCATCTGGTTACTTTCATTCCTGTAGCAAAATAAAGCTGTGTTATATCATTATTTGGGATACAGAGACAAGATGGCAGACCTGAAGTGTCTAGGCAATAGAAAGAGGAGAAAGAGACACTAGACCAAAGCTAGTATATTAGGTGTAAGGTCAATAAGTATCAAACATTCCCAGCTGGAGACTGGTCAGGGGATGAATTGGATGGATGAATGCAAACAAGAGAGGGATGTAGAAATAGAAGGGAGAGATATCTAGAGAGAAGAAAAAAGTTAAGTTTGCATGTGGATAAGAAAAAGTAAATGGACTTCATGGGTGGGCAAAAGCAATGATACGGCCAAAGGAGTGGAGGGATTTTACTGTTGGTATACAGAAAGGTGTATGCATAGACTGCATAAACACTTATTACAGAGAGCAGGAACACTCATAGCTAATGAACTGATGCAGATGTTTTCTAGCAGAGAAAACCCCCAAAGCATACTCACTTTTTTTTCCACACCAGCATCGTCATCAGGACATTAAAAATTATTCCTTTCATTAAAGTTATTTTCAGCCCCAGCTGTGATAAGGACATTGTGTTCAGGTTCTCATCTGTAAAAGGAACAGAGAATGAAAGTCACAAGAGCACTGAGACATCCTCGCTTCCAGAAGGACTTACAAGCACTCTTAATGAAGCTGTTCTGCTTTGTATGACTGAGCCATCTAGTAGGGCAGCTCCTGGGACAGTGAGTGGGACTGTCCCACTGAGAGACTTCGATTTCTTCCAATTGGTGTTTCAAGAGCCAGGTTTTCATTCAATAACCACTTACTCATGCAATATGCAAGTCTGCCAACCACCTAGCTGGCTTTAAATACAGTGCTTTATAAACCCAGGATGCTGGAGGCATCCCTCCTTATTCTCTGTGAAGTTTTTTAAGATAGGCACGGTGAAAACAAGTTAAATATGATTCAAAGAACACAAAGGCTACTTGGATTTTCCATTAATCTTAAGTTACAAAGCCTTTTTCATTTGCAAATACATTGGTCTATATTGGGGAAGGAAGGAGCTGTCATCAAATAGTAATTTTATGTTTATCTTTGAAAAACACCCTGTGAAGTGCCTGATCAAATCAGCCAAGTTTACTGGTGGGTGTTTCTCTGAAGTGGTGTTTTGGAAACATTTGGCAAACTCAGCAAATGCAAGGCTGGCATGAACAGCACAACTGAAGGTTTTAGTGGGTGTGCAAGCTGAACACAGCTCACCCCACTCATTTCTCCCTGCTTAAGTGTTATCTTTCTAAATCAGTATTGAACCATGCAGATAGGTCACTATGGAGAATTTTTATTGCTCTTCTGGGTTGTCTGAACTTGTCCTAGCAGGAGCATTTGAATATGCAGAGCTGCAATTTTTCATTAACACTAACATCAATTATAAGAATTATTTTTTTTTTAAGAATTTGCTTGAATAAGATTGTAGCCAGCAGAAACAGTGCAAACAGTAAAATGTTGATTCCCAAGGATTGCCAATCCTTACCCCCAAACACAAACCTTTCTAATCTTACTAATCATGATGCAGGGCTGGGTTTGTGGTTTAATCAAACTGTCATCTGATTACTTAATTCTGAGTCTACTGCTTTGGCTTAATAAGAGGATGTAATAGGGAAGAATTGCTATGGTTTATCCATTAAAAAGACATTGGTTCATTCACCAGTCAAACGAGCCTCATGGAGAGGGTGATTTGACTGACCTTGTACAGGGACTGAATTGCCTGTCATGGTTGGAAGAGAAATGAAGGAGAGGGGAAAGATCAGAAGCCAATATTAATGTTAAACTATCAGGACACTGAAGTTCTGAAAAATGCGAAGCTATTTTCATTATGATTTATTTTTGTAATGTTCCTGGCTCAGAACTTAACCCATAGGTAAGAAGAAGCAGGGAGTGGGGACAGGAAATCTTTATTGGTGAAGTTGCACCTTGTTTAACTCCAAGATGTAAGAGAAGTTTTTTTAATAGTGTTCAGTCCTTTGTTATCCCTCAAGAAAGGCATCAAATTGGTGGTGAATCCTTAGAACATTAATTTGTTTTGTTCTTTAACAATACTGTGTTTCTTTTGAACACTTTCTTTCAGACAAAGGGCCAGTTACCAGCCTCCTCCCTTCTCAGGTAAACCATTCCCCAGTGATAAACCACCTCCTTTTAGGAAAGAAGATGAAATTGAATAACAAGTCTCTCAAAAATGCTGTTATTCACATCCCAAGTCATGCTACAGGGAAAATGTCTCCCATTCCCCAAGAAGATCTTAAAACAAAACTGAACTCTCCATGGCGCACTCACATACGAGTGCATCGAAAGAATATTGCTAGGGGCAAAGGCCAGCTGGGCTATGGAGATACCATAGGCTTAATAGATGAGCAGAGCGAGAGCTGTAAAACAAACAGTCCTGGTGCAAAGGAGGAGAATTCCAAACATTCTGACTTTGGAGAAGGAGAAAGAGGTGGTTTGGATGACAGGACTACTCGAAAAGCTGACCGGCAGTCATCTGAGCCAGTCTCTACAGACAGCAGTACAAACATATCAATGGTTCAGCTAAAACTAGAAGCACTGGAACTTGCCTCAGATAACAAAACTAATGCTGAGTCAACATCCAATCAGTCCAGCCAGCCATGTTTATCAGAGTCCTCCTGTTCATCCAGTGACTCTGGAAACTTGGCTAAATCTCCCCACCCTGGAAACCCAAAGCCACAAGTCTTCAATCCTTTTCCCAGTGTCAAGCCTCTTCGAAAGTCAGCTACAGCCAGGAATTTAGGGCTGTATGGCCCCACTGAAAGAACACCAACTGTCCACTTCCCACAGATGAGCAGAAGTTTCAATAAGTCTGCCAGTGGCAACAGTGGGACCAGGAAACGATGACGTACTTACCTGGCACTTCCTATTTCTGACAGCAATGAAGAATTTGTATTGCCTTTTTTTGTAAGTGTGTGTGTATGTGTATCTCAGAGAATTTCTAATCCTTAATGAAGTAGTAGGGACAGAAGTGGTTACCAGATGTATAAATAGGTGTCTTTAGAAATTGTGTTCCCCTGTTGTTATGGGATAGATTAGTGAAGATTCACTCTGGCACCCTGTTGTTGATTCTGATGGTTCTGTGGTAAAATAAACATTGATTTGCAGTGTGAAGGAAATTACACCGTTTCTTAAATCTAACTCAGACATAAAATCACCAGCTGCCTTTAACCCCTCAGCCCCCTATGGTTGCCTCCTGTCTCTTTTAAAGCTTGAAGGACAAATTTACTGGTGCAGCAAACACTTAATAACAGTTTTTATGACTGTTATACAGCTTCCCCATTAGACCTCATCCCCATGCTCTGTGAGTAGCTGGAGAAGCCATAACTAACAGAAGCACAAGAAGCCCTAACAATCAAAAGTATCACCTTTTGTCCAACATTAACACTTACCTACTGGGCCACCCATCTTCAGACATTCTTGAGCGGCATTTTGTGCTTCACTTCCCACAGCAGTCCTCTGCTGGTACTACTTCTAATATAATCAGCGAGCATAGGAATAGCAGACATAAGCCCACCCACAACACTGGTTTGCTCCTTTTCCATTACATATGTACATACATGCATTTCTGTTACTGCTGTAGAGTTGCAGCACTGCAAAATTGGAAATTAGGTACAACTATATCTGTAGTTGTATGAATATTATGGCACATCTTGTCTTCAGTGGATTTAAAAGCTATTATCTATATTACAGACTTGTGATTAAATATCTTTGATCTTAGCAGTAGATAAAATATATGAATGTTCCAAAAGTAGTTTAGGGTTTTAAATTATATGAACAGAGTGATTAGATACTTAAGGTGCCGTTTACCATTAAAAGCCAACCGATCAGCCACTGTGTGAAGTGGGATGGACCCATAGGGCTGCCGTGGGCTTCCATGGCTTGGGTCTATTTTGGTGTAAAAGAGCAATGGCAAAGTGATAAGCTGAGTATTTACCTCCAAATTAAAAAGCGGAGGTAGTGAGTAACATAAGAACAAGTCTATCTTTTTTTCTATAAGAAGGCAGAGAAACTAAATGTCAAAAATTCAACTTCAAGGTTGCAAAATCAAGCACTCAAACACCAAGAAGTTCAGGTTGCTCTTAAGACATAAGCTGTTAATACAGCTCTGAATTGTACGTGTTGACTGTGCTTCTTTACATTATTGCTTCCAGGCTTCCCATGACATCAAAGTGCCATTATTTAAACTGGAGTAAAAAACCCTAATGATAAATCAGCCCCATTGTGTGTACTGTCTTACTTCCTCTTAAAATTCTTTGTTAAATTTGCAAATTAATATATCATTGTATATTTATTAATGTATGCCATAACCTATAGGTTGTGATACCAGTTTCACTGTATACCGTAACTTATACGCTGTACAATATACCCTGTTTATTGTGGTAGGGACAGTTTTATTTTGTTGTTGTTTTATACAAGTGTATGCATATAAAATAGCACACAAGTATGAACACTATAAACCAGATGTAGATCAGATCTTGCCCCTGCCTTATTTTCAGGTTACAGTAAATATTGTCACTAATGATTATTTATAGTGCTAAGTAAATTTAAAATAGTGTAGGATTTAGTCACTGATCACTGACTGTATGAGAATTGTTTCTGCCTTGATTTAGAAGTGGACTTCTCAGAATTCTACTGTGAATCATTCTCCTCAATTTTTCTTAGCTTCAGTGTATCATGTGGCTGTATGCTGAACCAATGAAAATAAAAGGACTGTGATTCTGCAAAACCTGCTGAAATGCTGCAAATAAGTGCATGAATTTTCAACACATTGAGATGTGATTAAGCAATGGAAAATCAGCAAGCTTTGCATGGATATTGGGATATTGGTCTAAGAAAAGAAGTGCTAATTGGTCTAGGAAAAGAAGTGCTAACAGAGTACTAATTCTGACAATTCAAACCTAATCAATAATTGACAAGGGTGCTCTGAGGGTCTTGTGCCATACTTGGACTGTTAGGATTGAGGTGAAGGAATCATAGCAACTCAGTGCATGTTTTGATGATGTTTGCTGCAGGAAATGAATCTTAAGTACTGCTAGATGAGAAAATTGAATGTTGTTTCAGCTGTTCAGTACCTCAGAGGATATTCACTCTCTACCTGAAATTTGCCAGTTGAACATACAGCAAAAGCATCTTTATCACTTGATACTGAGGTGGAACATTAAGATGAGGTCCAGAGAATTTTCTGATTATTCTTCCCTAAAGAATCCCTTCAGCAAACAAGGTCTGGTGATGCAGCTGTGCTTGGAAGAGTGGCATTACAGCACTGAGAACACTGAGAAGTTTGATGGTGGGAGTCTCTGCCCCATAAACCTCTGCACTTTGTTCTCCTTGAAGCCTCCTTTTCTAGTACATGGTGTCTTTCATGCAACTAAATGGCTTTTCTGCTTGTTGGGGTTAGAGATGTGCAAAAATGGGTTAGAAAGGTAGAAAAATGGCTTAAAATGGTTAGAGAAGTGCAAAAATGAGT
>JAVHNF010068083.1:23223-36516 GCA_034783455.1 Micropsitta finschii | reverse complement strand
TTGCATAGTTAAATAGCTGTATAAAAACATGGCTCAGTGCAATCAATATGCAAAACTGCAAATAGAAGATTGCAAACTCACAGACCACCAAGAAACTTAATGACCAGAGTAGGAATGCCATCCAAAAACCCACAAAACATTTAACCTAAACATGAATACTTCATATTTAAATACAGGTTTACACAGACTGATCTTCTAAATTACCCAAATGAAAATAAAAACAAAAATCAAAAAGTCTCTTGCTAAGGAAACCAGTTCCCGTTCCCAATTGCAACAGTCACCTGAGGTTCCTTGCAGAGCTTTTAGACCTGACTTCCCAAGGCAAGCCTTCCCTTTCAAGAGAGGAAAAAAAAAGTATATACATACCCACCCATGCTTGTTTGGGGCTCTCGGTATTGAAATAAAATATCTAGGAAAAACTGCACATCTTTGGAAGTGGGAGTTTTGGCACTATATTTGAAGGACTGTCCTAGTAGTAGTATTAAATAAGCAGCAGTCAACAAGACGGAATTAAGTCTTTAGGAGCAGTGATTAAAGAAAAACAGCAACTTTCTCTTCTTAGAACTTCTGAGGCAAAAAAGGAATTAAACGAAAAATTGTAGTTTTTATAGCCATTATAGTAAAAAGTACATTCAGCAACCACACAGAGCCAAAAATCCAAACAGAAAAACTAGTCCTAAGAGGTTCCAGACATTCTAGAATATTTACCCGCATTAATAGTTTTCATTTCTCAGTAAATAGAAGCTTTTCCATCAACAGTAGGTTGTTTCCACTCAATTCAAATCCCCCAAGTATTTCACTCTAAACTAAGAGGTAAATATTCTAACCTTTGGAATTTCAAGTTGTAGAAACTTCTGTAAGGCTGTACACATTACTCGCACGTAAGAACTACTTTGCAAGACCCGCATCTTTCCAAATAGAAGGAAATCCTATACTTTATTATTTACTATTTGCAAAGCAATATCATGATTGTACTCTGGGCAACTCTTACAAAGACAACCATAAAATCATTTGCACGTCGATAGGAAAATAAGAGGCTGAAGTGGAATCTCTTAAAAATATATGTTTGTGTATATATATTTGTTCTTTCTGTACGTCAGCTTCACTAGAGTTTTTAACTAACAGCAATTTTGTTCTCCTCTATGAAGTGAGGGAATTGGTGTTTTGGCACATTGTCTGCAGCAGCACCACTGGCCTTCTCAGTATCAGAACCAGTCCCAGACTGGGTCACATCTATTTTGGAGACTGTAGCAGTATTTATTGCTGAACCACCCCCAATGGTGACTGGAAGGGTAGGTAAGCCACCGCTCTGGATCACCGAGATCTCGTTAGTCTTCATTGCTATGCCATTGCTGAGTACCGCTGCATACTGATTCCATACTGTGGGGTCAATGCTCACTGAAGGAGGCATCATATCCTTTGGAAACATTTCAGATACCTTCTTGGGATCATTCCCCAGCAGAGCCATGGGGTTATCAATTGAGAGCCTTCTTCCCCTCCTGGCAGAGTTATTCCACATGTGAGTGCTTACATGGACCTTCAAGAAGGAGGGGGGGGGAAAGAGAATAATTAATACTGAAGTTCTTTTATTGTATACTCTAGTTCTACTTTGCTTACAGTCAAGTTGCTCAAAGGAAGTCATGTATGCTCCATTTGCATTCAGGTAAGTATTTAAGCTGGCTAGTCTTTAATCTTTTCCTGGCATGTGTAAGATACAGTCATTCTCCTGCCCAGCATCACCATGGTTCTCTAGAGTTTACTGCTGAAGTGCTTGTAGGACAGTATTTTTACACTTATAGTAAGTGGCATTGGCAAAGATGCCCCTCTCCCCCCAGATAAATAACAGCCACATTATTTGCTGTGAACAGACTATACTGAAAAAAACCCACTAGTTAATACAAAAAACCTCACCAAGGAATTTGGAGAGGTCACATCTAAGCTAATGTCTTCCACACCACAAACATACTGCTAGTGCTTCCAGCAAGTGACTGTTCACAAACTGCAGTATTTCTCCCTCCCCATCAGTATTTATGCAAGAGGACTGAAAAGCATGAAGAGGTTCTCATGGAAGTGAGAAGCCTCCATGCAAGTGAGGGACCTGCGGGTTCCTTACAAGCAAATGGATTAATCTGACAATAAGGACAGACCTGCTGCATGCGAGCAAGTGCTTAGACACAATCCACAAGTACTTTGTGCCATCTCAGGATTATTCTCTTGGGTTTATCCCTCCTTGTCCTGCATGGTGCTTCAAGCAGTGTGGTGTAATGTATGTATACTATAGGCATCATTTGTAGCATTCAGTCTATGAAACATTTATGTCTTGATGCATCCAAATACAAACGAAAATAAAGCAATCTGCTTAGTAACGGCTAAGCCTTCCCGACCACCCAAAAGGAAAGTCAAGGGCAGTAGCAGACACTTCTGTGGGTGATCTCGGTACACTGTTTATTAAGTTGTGTGAAGAAACTCAGGAAGGAGACACAAACGTCAATGATAACCATTTGAGGAACGAAATCAAAATCAACATCGTCCCCAAAGGCAGGATAAATATTAGCAGCAGTTTTCCCATCTCTCGTGTGACTTTGCCTGACAAAGGAGATCACAACATAAGAGATGATTTACCTTCAGGTTTCCTTTTGTTGTGAAGGCTCTCCCACAGATGGTGCAGGCAAACGGCTTTTCACCAGTATGGGTCCGCTCATGAATCTGAAGGGCGCTGGCAGAGGAGAAGTTCTTCCCACACGTAGTGCAGATGTGCTGTTTGGCAGGACGGCAGAATTTCGGTCGTGGCATGAGAAGAGGGGCAACACCAGAGGACAGCGCTGGTGGGCCAATGAAATGGCTAGTGCTAATGGGACGCTCACTGGGCATCTCCATTTTTATGAGGGCTGAGGGAGCTCTAACAAAAGCAGCTGGAATACTACTTCGACCTGGAAAGAGAGCACAGATAATGTTTATCCCAACCTCCTCCTGCTTCCAAGCCTGAGTCTGGCTAAGATACCAGAGACCCTGACTTTGGAGCTGCACGTGCCTAAACAGCATGCCTGCAAAGCCCTCCGAAGTCATGTGTTAGGGTTGCTGTTACACTTGCTAGGATGCTGTGACAGAAATCAGTTCACCCTATCTTTTTGGTGAGCTTAAGAAGGCTCACTTTCAGGTCAAATTTATATCAACATTAGCCTCAATACTAAATTGCTTGAAAATCCCACAAAATATTCCAAAGTTTTAATATCACAATCTTAGTTTAAGCAGTTTTCCATGAAAATACAAACATATCTTTAGAGCGCTATAAGTGATCCCATGAAAGATAGCAAGTACACAAATTCTATTTATTTTAAGGGCCTCTATCTATGCTACCCCTTGCAGGAGATGGCAGCACTTAAGTCTGGATTTTGATGAATTCTGACTGAGTCAGGAAAACTTTACAGGGCACAAGCCCCTATTTTAATACAAGGCAAGGAAGAGGAGAAAGCTGAGGAGATTTTGACTCCTGTTGGTCCTTTCACAGATGGATTTCCTCCAATCCTACTACCCCACCCCAAGTTACTGCAAGCATGTCATATTACTCACCATATTCTCCATTTGCAAAATGTAACCCAGGCTCTTCTTTAATGACTTTTCGACCAATATTGCCATAAGTTAAATCCAAAGCACCAACAATCCCTTCCATTTCTGCTGAAGTGTTCTCAGGACCCTCTGATTTACTTCCCATGCCTGTATCTTCTTGATTGTTGAAGCTAGGTGACTTTGACCTTACACTCTCAGCTTGGCTGTTGGCTGGGGACAGAGCCTGGAGTGATGCAGACTCGGAGGCAGCAGGACTCCTGCCATTCTGGTAATCTGGATCTCCTGCCACAGAAGAAGAATCATTTGTCATGCCATCACTTTCTGCTGAGCCATTGTCGCTAGACTTCAAGCTGCTTTGTCGCTGCAAGTTCAAAGCAGAGTTGACGATCTTCATTTGATTCTCCAGTGCTGCAATACCAGAGAAGGTGGTCGTGGTGGCTGGTGATTCTGATTGTGCATCGTATGGAGTAGGAGGTTTTGAAGAACTCCTTGGGCCATCCTGAGAGTCCAGGTCCTCTTCTATCTCTATGCTTTCCACGGTCCCATCTGGGCGACTGATGTCTCCGTTCTTCTCAGCCACAGTAGCATCCACATCAGTATTGTCACAGGTGTTTTCTGGCATTGGTGTATTGGGTATTTGTCCCCCCATATGCATGCGGATATGCTGCTGCAACACAACTGCATTTGTAAACTTCTTCTGGCAAATAGGACACGAGTGTTGCATCTTCAAAGGAGTATTGGCCCTGTGGACACCATAATGAGTTTTAAGGTTCCCTTTAGTGGAGAAGGCACGGCCACAGATTTTACACTTGAACGGCCTCTCTCCTGTGTGAGTACGATAATGCATTTTGAGTGAACTCTGGCAGCTCAGCACTCTGTGACAGATCAGGCACTCATTGGGGTCAGCAGTGGATTTGTCGATATTTTCAACCAGTTGCTGAAGCTTTGATGTTTCTGAGCCTTGCTCGTTTGACCCACTTACATGGAAGATGCTCACGCTGCAGGTAGCTTGTGGTGAACTCAAGCTCTGCTCTGCTCCCGATTCATGACCAATCACCCCTGATGAGGAAGAGCCACCCTCACTTTCTGGAGAAGGCCTTGACTGCAGGTCACTTGAGAACGTACCAGGCATAGACTCCTTAATGCCTGCTAGGTTGGAGATGGTCTGAGGTGCACTGGTGGCTGCAGAGGTAGGCAGTGTTGTTAGGAGAGGCTTGCTATCCACTATTAGGTTAGACTCATCCAGTGGCACAGACATCCCATACGGGATTCCGGTGCTGGTGGGAACATTGTCCAGGTGCTCAGGAACTGGGTAAGGATTCATCTTTATGTGGGGGTATTTGTCTTTGTGACGCTGAAAATGCACTTTAAGGTTTCCTTTGGTTGTAAAGCGGTTACCACAAATGTTACACTTGTAGGGTCTTTCACCGGTGTGGGATCGGAGGTGAATCTGCAGGGCACTGTCATTGCCAAAGACCTTGCCACAGAATTTACACTTGTGTTTGAAGAACGGCTCTTCTGCATTCGGTTTGCTTTCAGACACGCTAATGTTGGGAGGTTTTCCCTTCCCCTTCTTTGAGGAATCTATAACAGAAGAAACAGCTGACAGTGGATTTTGGAAGATGACCGAGTTGGAGGACTGAGGTAGCAAAGGATTTGGGAACTGAGAGATGGAGCCAGGGAGGCTTCTGCTTGCCTCTGGCTTCAAGGGGAAGGAGGAGGAAAGCCCAGCAGCCAGCGAGCTGGCGGCCGCAACACCAGTGTTAGAATGAGGTAGTTTTCCTTGCTTCAAGGATTCCAGTGATAGGCTCTGGCTTCCAGATTTCTGTCCGATTAAAGCAACAGCAGCCGAGAGCTGCTGAGACATGTGAGCGCCCAGAGCTTTTAGTGGGTCAGTAGCAGCTGCTATAGAAGGATGCAGGGCATGGGGAGCCATCATGGCAATCTGAATGCGAATTTGCTCCGTCAACTGAATTTGCTGGAGTTGCTGCTGCTGCAAACACACGAGCTGCTCCAGGATCATGGGGATAGCATTAAAACTGGCTGCTGAAGAAGAGATGGCATCAGAGGTCCGCTGGTTCACAGCCACTTTAGTGCCACGTATTGTCTGCAAAGTCACGTTAGTGTTTGGTACTTTGGATTTTGGTAGATAGCTTAGGCCAGGAGCTGCAGGTGTGACGGGGGGTTCTATTTTAAGATACATTCCTCCTACTGATTCAGCATCCATTTTTCCTTCTCTCTTCTCCAGAGAAGCAGTGCAACCCTTTGCCTGAGCGTCCTTGCGTGCCCTGCTATCCATTCGATCACTTGGAAAGCTCCCTAGGGAACCTTCAGAGAAGCTTTCAGGAGGTACTGTTCCCTCACTGTCATTCATGATTAGAACAGGTGGATTTTTAGTGCAATTTTTCTTATGCTCAAGGAATTCAGAGAGATCAAAGAATTCTGCACAGCATTTCTCACAGATTTTAGTTTCCTCCGTGCGGCACCTTTTGGAACTCATTTCACCATCTCTGTCACCTGGGGCGTCTTGTGGACTCCCTTAAAATAAAAGAAAGTCACATTATTAATAGCTAGATTTAAACTGAGTATTTCCTATTCTTAAGATCACCATCTTCACCTTAATTGCAAGTTAAAGATACAAGACACCGGAATCAGTTTTGCTCTTTGTTTTGCTAATTCACTTTGTAGCCCCAAAGAATCTCAGCCCCAAATCTGCATCTGAGTTCCATGTTCAATAAAAATGATAATATGAAAGAAATCTCCCAAGACTTAATGGGAAGAGGTTTATCATAAATCCCTTCATACAGGTAAGAAGAGAACAGTGCACCTGCAAAACAGCTTAAAAGGAACATGACTTAAGGCAGGCAGAGAAAGCATCATAACACTGAGCAAAACACCACATACATGTCTTTGGTGTTTGTACTTCAGCTTATAATTCTTTGTTAACCATCTCTCAGAAATGCCATTATGGAAGTGACTACTACTGAAGAAGTCTGACAAGAGCAAAAAAGTAAGTCCAGTATCAGCTTCTAACCACTTCAAAAGCACACTCACAAAAAAACGACGCTTAAAAGCCACAGCAGTAAAGGAAAGATGATTAACTTACGGAATCCCACATTGATATTGATGATTATTAGGCAGCAAAGCACAAAGTCCTCCTTGCAAAACACACAAAGCTGTTTCAGACCTGCTCAGGGCACCCTGTTTAGCTGCATCCGCAACTCTCCCGCTTCAGGGAGGGGCAGGGAAAGCAGAGCTAAGTCTGCAAGTCCACTCCTGCCCTTCCTCCACCAGCACCACACACATCAGAGCAGAATTTGCACATGGACACAAAAAACCCCAGCATTCAGAGAACTCTCATAACTGGAAGAGAGGTGAAGAGCAATTCTAAACCAAAACAGGATGTTTCTCAGCAGCCTAGCCATCCTCCACAAACAACAAACTCACACCCGGGCTCGAGGTGTGCCAACATTCAGGGCACGGCAGGCCGGAGAGCTCAGGAGGGAAAGCTTTGGGCTCATACAGCTGATAGAGAATCAGGAAAGGCTGCAGATGTGCCACAGCCTCCACCAGGTGAAATGTCCTGTAACTCACATTAACTGGTCCCATTTTGATGGGTGCCAAGGGTGCAGTAACCAAGTATTTCACCTCCCATGCACTCAGCGGGGAACACTGCAGATACCAACTGCAACTGAGGATTTGTATTACAACATCTCTCCTGTTCAGGTCTTGCACCCCCAGTAATTCACCGCCCCCAGTAATTCACCCTGGGGCTCAGCTCTGGTTCTGTATTATTAGCCCACACCATTTTACAAGGGGAACAGAAGACTCTGCAAGCACAGAAGCTATTTGCGGCTTTCATTTTAAAGGTGTAACTGAACCACACATCTGATACATGTGTATATCCTGTGCATGGCAGGGTGGAGGGGAAGCATGTCCAAGCAACAACCCATGCTGACTTATCGTTCTGGGGCCTTGTAAAAGCTCTGCAAGGCAGGATATTGCAAACCCTGACATTTATTAGGTTAACGACAGTATTATATGTGTATGTATATATTATATGTATTACATGATTTGATGACAAATCAATCTCAACTGCTTAATGCTGAGTGACAGAAAGTGCACATGAAAATTTATTAACAAAACCCAAACAACTTGATCAACTGTGAGTATCAGAGGCCCGTTATGCAATGGTCTACAGAGCAATAGGTCCAAATCTATATGCATGTAATTCTGTTAATCACATAGACTTCAGGGTTACAAGTCTTTCAGCAGGGAGGAAATGTGTTCTCAGCACACCTATGAGAAAAACTGTTTGGATCCCTCAAATCTAAACAGGGTGAATTAAATACTTCTATTCCCCTCCTCTCTTTCAGTCCAAACAACTTCCACGAGTGAAGGAAATAAGTAAAAGCATAGTGTTAGCACACATTTCCCACCCCAAATGTCATTAAATTGAAGCCTCTACAGTTGACTTAACTCAGCAGAAAAATACACAGAGAAATCTAGTCTGCAGACAAGTACAAATAATACAGGATTCAAAACTTGGTCAATAGAGTAAATTGAGGTTAAAATCGGATGGTTTTAAACTTATCTTTGCAAGAGTGTGAGCAGATATAATGCGAAAGCAAGCCCTGGTGCTGAAAAGATACAAGCCTCCATAACTAGTCTGTACACTGACTCAAAAGGTCTTTACTACTTCCCTAACCATTTCCATCTATCCAATAAATACTTCACAGAATAGGCTAAAACATCAAACCCTCTTTCCTAAATCCTTTAGCATTTGGGGCTTAAACAGTCAGTCTTACAGGCCCAACTACAGTTTCCCCGTGTTGCAAAATAAGGGTAGATTTTACTTTAGAAAGCACAAAGCTCTTCCTTGCAGTCTCGACTCTCCTCCCTGAACACATGCATTTCACTCTGCAGCTTCCACCTCTGCAGTAGTCATGTAAAAAGTTTCAAGTGGAGTACAAATGTCTGCATGAAAGACTGTTGCCCACCCCTAAGGAGATATTCCAGGATAACTACGTCTAGACAAGTCCTCAACTTTAACGGCTTCAAAGCATCTGATCATTTATCTCCCTTCCCTTGATAGTACTTTATTTTTCCTCTTTTCCACCGATAAGACTATATGAAATTCAAAGCCCCTTTTCCACTCTGCAGCACAGTCACTGCTCCTGATTGTTACAGTTCTGAGGAATTTCAAGGGTAACTTTTCATGTCCTAAGCACCAGTCACCACCTCAAGAGAGAAACCCAAGTAAACTGGAAGTACCTGTGTCCAGCAGCAGCAGGCAGATTATCAGCCCTGCCCCTGCCTGCTCTTGCTGCCACTGCCACACATTTTAATTTCCAGCTGCCCTGTTTGACAGTAAAGGCTCAGGATGCCAAATAAATTCAATTCCCTGCTTGTACCGACTTGCATGACAAGTAGGGAAGAGTTATACCTCTTTTTCCCCCTCTACCTTAGAAAAAATGAGTGTAATAGCTTTCCCTATCTCAAGAAGGGGCTTGAAATGCAGGACTCTTGGTTTTTGTGCAGTAGCCAATATAACAAAGGAGCAATTTACTGTGTCTTTAAAAACCCCAACAGTTTCTCTGAAGCTCTTCATCTTGATTTCTACACCCTCTCCCCTCAGCCTGGAGGGAGTACCCACCGTCTGCAATCAGAGCACCTCATTTACCCAAACCTGCCCTCCCCCCAGCACTCAGCACCAACATGAACTTAACGGTCTGAAATCCTGGGTTTTCTCTGCAAAGAAACCTTGTCCACATACAGTACACAAGGATTTACCGAGAGCCCTGCCACAACAATTGCTTGTGCACTTCACTTAACCCTCTCCAAAGGCTTCCCAGGGATAGGACTTCTACTGGGTTTTTTTTATCTTCCCACCCTCGAATTTCAGGAATGTTATCTCTCAGCATCTAGTTATCCAATAAGTTAGAAGAATGCAGTAAACCCAGCAGGGGGGTTAGATTGAATCACTGGCAAATGGATGGAAAAAATCCACTATTGTGTAGGACAAGGCGGTCATCGACAAGGAAGGCTGATAAAATCCACACAGCTCAAATTAATTTTTTCTAATATAAAGGGAACCAGTAAAAGAGGAGTGCACTAGAGGCCTGTCTGGTTTGATGTGCTTTCAGAAAGGGCGCTGCTGGTCTACAGGCTACTGCTCATCTGAGCAACTGGTGACATTTTTAATTCTCCCAACTGTGATAAAATTGTATTTCACTTGAATTGGGAGGAAATAGAGCTTAAGCTTCCCCCTCTCTCCCTCCCAAAGAGTTTGATACCTTTTCCAGACTCCATCTGACAAACTATTTTTACTTTAATATAACCATACGCTTCCCCATTTAAAATTAGCTCCTGATGGATCAGCAACTATCCACTCCCATCCTAGATGTGAAAACCTCTGCATCAATTCCCTGCTGCTCCGATTTGCTTTTGTTTTTCCTGTTCCTACCTGAAAAGCTAGGACTTCCAAGAACTTTAAACGGTCCCAAAGTTCTCTTTTTCTCCCATTATAAAGCACTACTTAAATAATATTCAGTGACAAAAATCACTGTCTTCAGTAAGCAACACACGACTGATAACTTACTGAAATATTACAAAGGCCTTGATGCTTTCCACACTGAATTTACCAGCATTTTTCTACCCATAATGAGCCAGAAAACACATTACACTTTATAACTAGGATTCCACATGCTTTCAGATTCTCAAGGCTTTAAATTTTCCTCATTATCTACCTACTGCTTCACCCTCTTGATTATCCACGTATTCAATAGAAACATTCGGCCAAGGGCTGAAGAAAACTTATGAATAAACGCTTGAGGAGCAACAGCAGCATTAGCACACGCAGGAGAAGCGAGGATCCGAGGCGCCGGCTCCAAGCGGAGGGGCACGGCAGCCCCACTCCCGCACACCCCCCTCCCGCAGTCCCCGTAAAGGGTTCGAACCCCCGCCCCGAGCTGCCGGTGCCCGTCCGCAGTTACCTGCCGCGGCGCCGAGCGGGTCCCGGTCGGTGGAGGGCACTCGCGCCTCGCTCTGCCCGCTCGGCCCCGCGCGCTGCCAGGGACCGGCCTCCCGGGCGGGGCCACGGCGGGGAGCCCCCGCGATCTCTTCGCCTTGCGGCCACCCGGGCATCGCCCGCGACAGGGGCTGCTCCAGAGCAAAGAGCGCTTCCCGGCGTGCTTCGGGATAACGGGCGATAACAACCCAAAAAGCGCCGGTTTCCCGCCCCCTCCACGGAAGCAGCCGCCGCGCCACCCGCCGTACCTGCCCGCCGCCCGGTCCTCCCACCGGCGCTTCCCGCAGCTGTAACGGCAGCGGCCCCGGACCACACTTAACACTAGTACAGTGTTTAAGACCGAGCTAAACGGCACAAACCCCGCTGCCAAGGTCAATTGCATGAGAGTCCTAATTGTGAGCCTGACATCAACTTACCACCCACAGCAAGCGGGAGGAGGCAAAGGTTAGAGCAGCAGCTCTGTCAAAACGTCACATGCCGCCGAGCCCAGCAAAAGGGCTTCATCACTACAACCAATATAATGTTTCACTTACATAAAAGGAAAAACAAGCCTAGCATGCCCCCCTCCAGAACCAACGCACGGTCCCCCGCCTTCCAAGCACCTTCGCAGTGCTGCACGCATGGCACGGGGTGCTCCCTCCATCCCTCCTGCCCCACCGACAGGAGCTCCGAGCACCCTAAAATTATAGGAAAAGAGCCATCCCAAAAGTCGCATTTTTACCCCTCTCCACTTCTGCAGAGCTCAAAGCGCCAAGCAAGGATTTAAATAAATGCAACCTTCGATTCTACTCTGAGAAAAACAACCCCAAAAGTTGCAGTTTGATACTGTATTTTTAAAACCGAATCAGATTTTTAATGGCAGCAATCCAGCACAATGAGCATTTTCAACCCCTTTGTGAAAATGCTAATTTTCAGAATGTAGCATTATTCCCCCGTGACCACCTGCTGATTTTTTGACCTGTTAATTGATCACCAGGTTAGCGGAGCAGCCTCTTAACACGCCGCATTGTTCACAGAGGTGGGTCCCCCAAAAAAGTGGAAGACTTGCAAAAGAGAAGATAAGGGCTTGATTTTGTTATAACGATTATGTGTGTAGTTGATAATGTCCCAGACAAATCCCTGCGGTATTTCGACTTTCTTATGCAGCTTCATCACTTGTTATTTACGGGCACACCTGGAGCGGGGAAAATCGAGCCTATGCGGGCGGTGAGAGCCACCGCCACGGCTTTCATTTCGGAAGGCAGCATAAGAAAGGATCGCGCAGGACGGACCCGGACACCCGCACGGAAGGTCCGGCGGGGCGCGGCCGCGGGGCGGCGCACAGCAGCTCCGGGACCCCCTCTCCCCTCGGGTCTCCGTCCCCGCCACCCACAAAACACAGCCCCATCCATGCAACCCCCCAGGCGGGTTGAGCGCTTCGACAGGTCCCCCCTCCCCGGTCCGTGCAACCCCTGCCCCGGCTCCCGGAGGGATTTCTAGCCGGGGTTCTGCTGTTAAAGGAGGACAGGGGACACAAAAAGCCCCACAACCAACAACAAAAAAGCAGCTGGCCATTCCCCCGGAGAGCGCTGTGCGGAGCGATCCTCCCCGCCCCGCACACCTCCCCCGCCCCGAGCGGGCCCATCAGGAGTTATTAACCCTTTTGTTTCAGCGCAGAGCCGGAGGTGGCTTTCCAGCAGCGGGCAGAGATTTACATGTGGAAACATCACCTCCATCCCCCAACCTAACCATATGCACAAAGGAAAACAGTCATGCATTAAACATGGCATTTATTGCCTTCTGGCCAGCTTGCTGTTTCTTAAGTCACCATTAACCGGACTCAACAATTGCACATTTCGACTCAAAGAAGAGAGGGGGGGAGGAGAGAAAAATTAAGAGCCCGAACCTCCTGCGGTCTGGCAATAAATAAGCAGCTCCTGTAACGTGCGTTGGTATTGATCAGTTCTGGGAATGGAAAAAACCCACATAAAACCAGCCCCTGAGGAAGGCAGAGAACCCAGAGAAAGTTCTTGGGTCACATACAAAAGTGCCTGAGCACAACTCTTCCCAAACGCAACCCTGGTCAGCTCAACACCCGCTTCCCCTTCCCCACCCTGGACTGGACTTGCTCATCTGCCTCTCTGGAGCTGGACCCGCACACAGGGAGCTTCTCCCCGGCTCCGAGGGACCAAGGGAGGCAGTAGCGGGGGGGAGAACCCGGGCGACAGAACTCGCATCGCAGCGCCGAGTGGCTGGCCCCCTCCTCAGCTCAGCTGCGGGAAGATGCTGCTCGATGAGGAGAACCGGGCACGCTCCGGCAGCCCCGGCCCTTCGCCGCTCCTGGAGCGGGAGGGAGCACCGCAGGCGAGTGCCCGCACCGTTTCCCCAGCACAGCCGCCACACCGAGAGCTTAAAGCTAATTTGAACGCAAATTCGTAACTTTTCGCTTCGGAAGGCGCAGGGCTGCGAGCTCCCCTAAAAGGACGGGCAGTGATTTGCGGTAGCAAAATCCCCCACACCGCCCAAATACAAAGCGCTCACGCACACTCCACATTAGCTCACCGGAGTTATTTTAGGAAGTCGGAAATCAAAGATGGCTGGAGGTCAAGCTACAAAAGGCCATCTGGGCAGCACATATCAGGAGAGAAGCAACAGGAGTAAAGAGCATCTCTCAAGACTTGGGAAAGCAGCAGCATCTTTAAGTCTTCCTAAAGAGC
>JAVHNF010068078.1:41183-51878 GCA_034783455.1 Micropsitta finschii | reverse complement strand
CCCCCCCCCCCCCCGCGGGGGGTGGTGGTTGTTTGTTTTGTTGTTTTGTTTTTTTTTTTGTCCTTTGTAGTTTCCCTCAGCTGTTCTGTACCAGTGTTTCAACAAGAGCATATTAACCAGAATGAGCATTATTCTCTCATTCCCTTTTTGTCCTCATCTCTTCCAGAATAAACGCTTGGGCTCTCTAAACAAATTCAAGGCAAAGGCACGTTCTATTCTACTGGCTACTGATGTTGCAAGCAGGGGTCTGGACATCCCACATGTAGATGTGGTGATAAACTTTGATATTCCCACGCACTCTAAGGTAAGCCAGCTGAGAGCTTCTCGTCACCAGGAGGCATCTTGAAACTAGATAAAGGAACAAAGATACCTTTTCTCTGTTCTGCTGACTGGAAGTGTAGTTCACAGTTCTGTAGATTAAAAGATGGAGTTCAACCCCTGCAATTGAGTTGGTATCTCACTTTGATTGGGTGGCCTCATCTGGGTTGTAGAACTGATTCCAGAAGTGAAGAGGGGAAATGAGGGATGTTCTATGTCTTTGTATTTCTGCTTGGAGTATGTGCTCTGTTGTATTACACTAAAGGACTTCTAGACTTTGAAAACAGGTTTAACATATTACTAGTTTCAGGTAGTCACCTCCGTTCCTGTGATCCAGGTCTGGCTTCACATTTTTTAAACCATGTTTAAGAAAAACAAAAAGATAAAAATTCTCTTACTATGTTCAGTGAGGATTTGATCAAGAAAAATGTCTTTATGTTTCACCTTCATATCACAAAAGTACAGCAAACTGGAAAAAAAGTGAGTCACTGACTCTCTATGGAAATACAGTGTTATCTTAGGGGTGTGACTTTGTTTCCTGGCCTGGTTTCCTGTAAAAGCATGCAGTTCAGGAATTGCTGTTCCTTATAATGATCAAAGATACAACATTGTGAACAGGAGAAAGTATGGGAGTACTTTTGAAGATGCTGCTTTTGACATTGTAAAAGGACAAAAGTTAAAATAACGGTGGGGGTTTTACAGTTGTAACTGTAAAAACTGTTGTAACTAAAATTTTTTAGAGTTTCAACTGGTTGTTACAGTTTTTGTGGTCCCCACCCCATCTTGTCTCCTGTAACCATGTTGCAGAACACATCCTTTCTGGTGATGCTTCCTTTCTCCACAGATCCTGCGTGGAGAAGGGAATATTTGAATTTCCATAATGCAGTATAAACCTGGAAAACAGCCTAGAAACATATAAACAGAAGATGCGTAATGAATCGGATGCTTCCAAACTACTCTCATTCATCATCTCTTCTCCTGTGCTTGCCAAACTTAAATCAACTTGCCAGAGAGTTTGTCTGGAAGACAGACTATGTAGAGCACTAGATCCCAAAAGTGAAAATGCAGACGTTGGCTCACTTGAAATATTAGCTTTCCAAGGAAGTGATAGTTCATTAGCAAAGTCATCTGTAGCACAGCTTTTGTCCTGCATCCTTGAGTAATTGAAAGTGGTTGTTCTCTTTAGAAAGAGAATTCTTCAAATGTTAAAACCAATGATAGGCCTTCACAAGCTAGCATCTTCTCATATACTAATGCTGCTCGTGATCCTGAGTATTTAATCCAAAATGTATTTTCTCACTATTTTCTTGTTTTTTCCTAAGAATTACATGGGATAATTTTCCATAGCTTGTGTTCTGTGTTATTTGGACGTACCTTGTTGCTGATCAGGAAAATTGTTTTCAGGATTATATTCATCGTGTTGGGAGAACAGCTCGAGCTGGGAGGTCTGGCAAATCTATCACTTTTGTTACACAGTAAGTGTTAAAATATGGCAGACTTGTTCTTCCCAGCTGTGTTTAAGAGCAGAAAACATCTGACCTCACCGTGGGTGAGGAGAAAATACTGCTTTTCATTTTGAGGTGCCAGTTGTATTTATTTAGCTAAAGAGGTGAGAATTCAAAGCCCAGGGTAGGGAGGTAGAAAAGTCTGGTTAAGTTTTAAAAGCAGGTATGTAATGAGCAGAACTAACTGTTTATAATTTGATTGTATACTATGTATACATTCATATACTGCATAATACAGCTTAAGTGGGTTTTATTTGATAAGTGGGGAGATTTTTGTCTAAAAAAAGGTATTTGTCAGGTATTTCTGAGCAGAGATGAGCAGAATAAATCCATGAAGCCATCCTGAACTATAGTAACATTCAGATGCAGTTAAGAGTTGCTTGTGAGACATTAAGCACAAGTGAACAATTCCTGTTCATAAGGAGTGGTGCCTGTGGGTGGAGAGCTAAAGTCCTCTTGGGAGGGCTGATTGAAGCAGGTGTCTTGCCTTGTCTCAGGTATGATGTAGAGCTGTTCCAGCGCATTGAACACCTGATTGGCAAGAAGCTGCCAGCATTCCCTATGCAAGAAGAAGAAGTTATGATGCTGACAGAGCGTGTGGCTGAGGCTCAGAGAATTGCTCGTATGGTGGGTGCTGGCTCTTTGTCCCTTTACTTACTGTTGTAGCCTGAATTTCTTCAGGTGCCAGAACTCTTGGTCAATCTCTTGATTACATTACAGGAGCTGCGGGAGCAGGGAGAGAAGAAGCGATCTCGGAATGATAATGATGATGACACAGAAGAAGCTATTGGTGTCAGGAATAAGGTGGCAGGTGGGAAAAAGAAGAAAAGGAAAGCCTTCTAGTTCAGTATTTGGACAGACTTCTTGTATTTTTCTCTTTATGGCTGCATGAGCTTGGCAAAAGCAGTCTTCCAAGCCCTCTCCAGAGGATTTGTTTTCAGAGCTACTTATAAAACAAGGCAGTCCACCTGGAAAACAGCTTCTCTTCTGCTTCAGCAGTTACAGACTGAGCTTGGCCCGTCATGGTACCATGGAACCAGTCTTCCTTTTGAAAAACCAGACAATCACTTCTGGACCTGAAAGCAGAACCAGCTGTAGTCTGGCCCTGCTTGTCCACAAAAAGGTGCAGTGTGAGTGCAGCTTTCCCACTGCTGCAACCTGTCTTCCTACCCAAACTCACTGAGTGTATCTGGGCTCAGGAGAGGAAGAAGCAGTTGAGCACAGCTGTGATGATTTTGCCTTAGTGAGAGGACATGTGACTTGTAGAACTCCCAAATATATTTTGCTGAATTTTAAAGCTACCTGGTTTTCCTTGTCTTATCACTGACCTGTTCTGATCGCTTTGAATATCAGCTCTTGCCAGGAGTTTTTTTTTCTTAGGGCAATCTTAGCAATTCAGATGAGATATTGGTACCTTTGGTATGTCAGATAAAGAGTGGCCCAGCACAGTGAGAGCCTGTTTCGGTAGGATTAGGCTATTCGCTGCTTGAAATTGGATGCAGAATCTGTGAAGATTGGCAAAATCAAGGGCTTGAGTTTTCCTTGTGGCTGGTTCGTGTAGCGCTTATAAACCAACACAAGGGGGTGATATTAACGTAGGAAAGCAGCTCAGGAACTGCGAGGTGAAATAAAACGCTATCTTAAGCAGAATCGAGTGCCAGTATAATTAGATTCGTGCAAGAATGGGATAAATTTACCTATCTTCATATCAAATCTTAAGGTTACTGCTAGTTCCCATTATCAATAAGAGTTTTCACACTGGATGTTTCTGCTCGTGGGCAAAGAAGGGTGAGAAATTCCTTCATGATCATTCAACATAAAAATTGAATGTCTGCTAGAACCACTTGTAAACTAGATTTTCTGCTACCTGAAGAGCAATACTGAAAAGTTTCTGGTTTAGATAAAAATGGAAAGCAGAAACTACTGCAGTAGTAAAGATGTGCACAACAGTTTTTTCATAGCATCAACATAAATCTAATATATATGTGTGCTAGTCAGAATGCTTTTGTAGTTTTGTTTGGAGGGGCATGTTTTGCAAAACTACAAAAGAACACCACAGTGTGGTTAAAACTAAGGAGAATCTGGTGGGATTTATTTGTTTATTTATTTGAAACAGCTTTTGTCTTCACGAGAAAGTCTGGTGTAAGAAGAGTGAGAGTGGTTTTATTTTGCTGCTTTGGTAGCAATTTACTCAAAAACCCGCAAGTTTCATAGCTCTAAAGTAGTCTGAGATCAGTGGCAGATAAGTAAAGGTATAGATCCTGGGTATGTTGACTGCTAAGAGCAATCTTATAAAGCAGGAGGAATGTGTGTATCTTCAGTGGGTTCTAGTGCAGAGGTTTAGGGGTGGAAACTCAGTAATAAGAACATGTTAATTCTACAGGGCTGTTCAGTAAGGATCACCACAGGTGAAAGGAAACTGCCCTAGAATGCACCAGATGAATAGAATGAGTAAGCACATGGGTGGATATGCAAATGCTCATTCCCTATGGAGCAAGGGAGCACTCCTGACTGGTCTTCCACTCTTCATTACCCTTCACAATCAGGACAAGGTTGGTCCTGCTATCAGCAAATGTAGATAAAATCCATCTGAGGCTCCTAGGTCTCTGGAAATTGTCTTGGTCTTATTCCCAGCTATGTAATAGACTGGTGGGGTCTTTAGCATCTCCCTGTATTCTTTTCTGTGTGGAAGGGTGTAACAGCAGAGGGCATCTGCCCTGGATGGATGGGTATAAGAGATTCTTTAACTCTCCTCTGCAGTAGCAGAGGAGAGAAGTGGAGTTGCATTTTGTGAAAAGGTCTAGAGCCTCCTTGAGAGGAGTGACTCCTGGATAGCTGGCCACATCCCTTGGTTTGGAATGACAAGCTGTAGAAACACTTTGTACTAGAAAAGCAGAGGTTTCACCACACCCACAGTCTCACTGGTGCCTCACCTGCCACAGGTATGTGCATTCAATTTCAGCTAAAAATATCTCAACCGGTTGGAGTGGCAGGAAATAATTTCTTACTGTGACTATGCCATGAGTGCTAGGTTAGAGAGTGTTTGTATAACTGAAGTGGAATAGGGAGTGTCTAAAGATGTATTTGGTCAAAACAGAATTTGCAGCCAAGCTACAGCAAAATCTGTAATGAAACATGAGGGGAAAGGAATGGAGTGAGACTTGTCTCTCTCTGAATAAAAGACAGTTGAGAAAATACCAGCACTGGGATGTGCGTGGCTGCATACTTTTGTACAATGGATGTCTGTGTTTGTTCAGTCAGGAGGACTCCTGAGGGGCAGTTCTGAAGCACACCTCTGCACAGCTCTGAGTCTTCGCACAGCAGGGAGCTGAAGTGGAGAATGAACCTTAGTGTGATGTAGGCTAGGATTGGACTAATGCAACCTGTTATTTTTTTGTGGCTGAAACTGAAGTGAAGTTTAGATAAAAGCTGTGTTCTCAGAAGATGTTCAGTAGGGATGTTTGCAGTTGGAAACAATTCTGCATCTCCCAAGTCTATAATGAGAAAGTGATTGTTTATATACCACAGTACATGTATTAGGGTTTTATAGTTTTTTAGTACTACTTAGGTGACTCCCTCAGATAGTAAAGAATGGGGATTTAGTGTCTTTCATTTAAATGTTCTACAGCTAGCAGGAGCAGGACAGTCCTTTTGGAAGGGAGGAGTAAAATTAAAGATTGATATCAGTGTGGATAACTGATTTCAAGATAAGTAACAATAGCTGCAAAAGGTAGTGATCCTTGCAGCCACACAGTGGGCCAGAGCAGAAGCTGCACTGAACTGGCCTGTCTGAAATGGATTTGCCTGTCTCAGTTCCCCAGTGCCATGTGCCTTCTGCCCAGGGACTGCAAAGACACGGGCAGGAAAACAGCTGTGAACCAAGGTGGGAAATGCAAGGCTTTTTCCTGTGGTGACAGCCTGAGCTGAAGTCTACTTAAAATAACCATGAGAAACACAGCCTATTCAAGGACCTGGCAGGCCCCCAAAAGTAGAGATGACCAAGAGGGAGAACTAAGTGTGATGACTTTAGCAACACCATTAATTTGTGATGAGAACAGTCTCAGTTTAGGAGGGAGCTCTGAGTAAGAAGTGATTTGGGAATCTTCAGGTTCTTAGTTTACAAAGCAGGACTGAAACTAATAAACGTTCCCAGTTTAGCCAGATGTCCAAAATACCTAAAAGCCTTTGGAAGCACTTTGGAAGAAGGAATGGAATGAATTGCATGACCTGTGAAAGATGCAGACACTTACAGTACCAAGCATTCTGACATTGTATAAGTGTGAAGTTGTGGTTTGCCTGCAGCGGCATGTGAAAAGCATCTGTAAACATTCAAGTGAGTAATTGGTTCTTGTAAATGTTGCAGAACAAATACTGTAAAAATCCAACTTCTGTGCCAGAGGTTGTCCATGTTGTCGTTCTGAATTCTTACTGTTCTGTACGCACTTATCAGGAGACTTTCAGGAGGGAAAAACTATGACTGTGTAAACACAGAGAATTGGGAGGGCAAGTTTCTGACAGAATCCCAAGTTTTCGGTTAACTCCTGATATTTAAAAAAAAAAAAAAATATTAAAAGGCACAGCTTTTTCTCCTCATCACACTATGAAAGGCCCTTCTGAACAGCAATATTTAAAAGGGAGAGCTGAGGATATTTTGTGCCTCTGGCACCTAAGAAATAGGAATGGCCACTTGCTCTCTGGCTCAGGGATGAATACAGCCAAGTACTGTATCTTTTCCTGAGGACCCTTTAAATACAGAAACTTATGATGAAGACAGTAGCACTTTCTCTCTGCTTCCAAAGCCTCTGAGGACACCCTAAAGCTCCCTAAAGTGATACAGGTATGTGCCTTTCTAAACATAATAATCAAGTATATGTTGTGTTTCATGGTAGGATGTGTGTTCGACTGTGTCAATGTTAGGCCTAGTTGTGCAGTAGGAGACAGTAGCACTGTGCAGTGTTCCACTGTTGATACTGTAGGTCCTTGGAGGGGGGGGGTTGATGACCTTGGAGCTTGTTGAGTGCTTTGTCAGGTGACTAGAAGCCTAAAGCTGTTTACTAGAGGTTAACACAGGGTAATTTTTCATGCCCAAAGAGAAGAGGACTATTTTTATCTTTGCCTTCTCTGCTAGAGGATCCTCATAGTTGAGGAGATGTGCATGTTTTTGTGTTGCCTCTCCCTAAAATAAATTCTAGGAATAGAACTCTGTTGAAAGCTTGGTGTTGAAAGCTTGGTGGGGTTGAAAGCATTGCCTTGGGCTTGGTGCTTGCTAAAGGCTACTGAGGAACGGGAAATACAATGTGGGCTTTCTGTGCAAAAGAGGGGTAAATGTCTTCCATTCAAATCCTAGCAAAGGCAGAAAAGGAGCCCTGTTGTTAGGCCTCTCAGAGACTACTGTTTCTTTCCATTCCTCCTCCTAATGTTCCTGCGGCAGCAACATACTAGGGCACAGGATCTGTGGAGCAAGCCTGGGAGAGAATGTGTGGAGGCTCATTCAATTTTATTTAAAGCAATGGAAATTAAGGTACTCCAGTCAAGCATGTAATTGGGTATACTTCATCTTCTACTGTCTTTATTATATAGCTCACTTGAAGGGAATTTATAACAGAACATACCCAGCAGTGTGTTAAATCTTTACTCTTGGTGCATGCCAGAGGCTCTGTTTGGTTGTTAAAGATTGGTCTTCTCCAAAGGCTATCAAACTGTATGAAGCAGACAGTCTAACAAGCTCCTTTGACAGCGCCTAAGAAGAATTAGCTTTCCGTTCCTCGCAGTTGCAGGTCTTGAGATGACTCCTAGAGATTCTGCAGTTATTTACTATTTTCCATTCAATACACATATATGACTTGAGTGTATCTTAGTTTAGGCTCTTTCCAACCAATTGGTGAGAATTGCTTTATTGTTAAGTAGAAATCTTGGAATCATCTTTCCAATTTTCAAGAGCAGTTTAGATAAAAATGCAAACGAAGTATTGGCTATGCTCTCTAAAATGGATAGCAGAGTGAGGAATGGTTATCAAAGGTCTATGGAACAGATTTCAGAAATAAATTTGCTAGTCTGTTCCCAAATGTAGAGATAGCTTCACTTCTGCCTATGTTCAGCTGTCGAACCCTTTCTTGCAAAGCATGCTAGTGTTTTGTGACCCTTTGTTTCTTCCAAGGCTCCCACTGACTGACGTACGTCTTCTTTACTCCAACTATATTGCTTCTGCGTAGTTCAGAAGATTATCTTTTGCAGGTCCATCCTCTGAATGCCAAACTATGTCCTCTTTGAAAATGCCAGTGCCGCTTTCCCAGGTCAGATGCTGCCACCTGATCTGGAAGATGAAGAGCTCTTTGTGATTAGTGAGGAACCTCCCTTTCTGTCAGGGCTTTTGTTAAGCTGATGGAAGAGGGATTCCTGGAATTGCTGTCACTGGTTGCCTTTGCCTTGTGTTTTCGTGGACTGTTTGTGAACAGTGTTCCCTTGAAAATCCCATAGCAGACAGTTGTGGCTCTTGAATTCAGTAGAAGCAGCAGATGTACAAAAAGACATGGCTAGTGCAGGGCCCTGCTAGCCTTCTGTGTTTGATAAACCTGTTAGGCAATGGAAGGGCAGCTTGCTGGAGGGCATAGTATCAATGAAATCTTTGGTACGTGTCTTTGTATCTTACACAGCAAATAAGCCTTTAAAACAAAATTAAATAAAAGAAAAAGAAAAAAAGAAAACCACCCACACAAAAAGCCCTTTGGGAAGCTAATTGCTCTGTCCTTCCCTGGAAAGGAAGGCAGAGCCCCTGAAGTGTCAGTGTTTGCTTGTCCTGTGCCAAGCACACAAGGATGAAAACTTTTGAGAGCTGTCCTCCTTTACCATGTTCTTTAGCCTCTTCTTAGTCCAGGGTCCTTCTGGTGGACTTGTTCAGCTTTGTTAGCCATGCTAGCTCTTTGCTTCTCTGATCACCTCAAGATATACAGGACCGTGTATTACCGATTTACATGGGTAGCACAGAAAAGGTGCAGGGGTAGATGCTTTTCTGCCTCAAGGAGCTCATGGGTTAATACCCTAAAATATGCTGAAGTCTGTCAAAAGGACTGTGCAGTAGTTATTGACATGTGAATATACAGTTATAAAGAGAAGGACTGATGGAGGGGAAGTCCCTCCTTATAGTTGGATGGTGAGTTGCATGGAGCTGTTATCTCTCTTGGTGGGAAAGACCTTTGACAAGTAGAGAGCTGAAGGCAGCAATGGCTGGGTGACCTTACTTTGAAATGGCTTCAGTGATCTGGACACTTATGTTCTTGGCCTTTGCAGTGGCAGGACAAATACACATATTCCTGTCTGCTTTGCTAGAGCAGGCTAACTCTGTACCAGGAGCTATGCTGAGCCTTAAAATGAATCCTGGATAGAAGGAAACAGTTTTGAGCTTGTGCACTGTCCCAGGTCCTGCTTCAGCTGGAAGGATTTTTGTGACTGAAGTGAGCAACAGGCTGAGCCCCACAGCAGAAGCCAGGACTGCCAGACATAGAAGGCTGTACTGGTACACCAGAACAGGTTAGCCTGCTTGCTCCGCAGACTCTCACTGCCCAGATAAGCAGTTTGCATCTTCCTGCTCCCCTGCACTGTCTGTGAGATTGCATCGTTATCCAGTCCACTCCCATCATTTGATCAGATAAAGCTGACCAAGGGATTCCACTAACCTTTGGAAGCATTCAGTGATGGAGATCTTGGGGTGGCAGAGCCCACAGGGGCATACAGCTGGGAAGCCACCTGTCCTATGATTGAGGGAGAAGGAATCTCCCTGCATGGCCTGGGGTAGGGGAGCCCCTCCACCCACAGGTTGCTGGTTGTAGCCCCATTCCCTGCCTTCAGGCCTTTCCTCATAGACTGACTTATTCCTTTGAAAGCATCAGCCAAGGCCTCCCTTCACATATTAACTAGCAACCTGTGCTTTGCTCCTGCAAGTAGCTCAGGCCTGCCAAGTTCTGATAAACTACGCGAGGGAGATTTCCTTGTGCTCAGCATGCAGTAGAATGTGTTGCATTGTTAATGTTCTATTATTTGGTGCTTTTTGGAGGGACCTCCCATCTTTTTCCCTCCACTTTCAGCCATTTCTACATGTTTGAATCCCAGCCTTCACCAAGGTCTCATTTGTGCATCCTGCTTTCTAAGCACCCCCTGCACTCTGCCCTGCTTGTTTCTCCCCAGCCTTGCCGCACCAAACAGCCTGCCACCAGGTCGCTAAACTGCCCCGTGGCTGCTGCTTTGCTTTGCTGTTCATGCTGCACTGCAGTATGGTCCTTCAGGCTCTTCTCCCAGCCTATGGGCTGGTGCCTGCCCAAGCCATTTGCTTCCACTTCTGCCTTCCTTGTGTTTTGCAGGATTCAGGGAAGATGGGAGCTGCCTCAGCAGTTCCTGCATAGCTGTCCCCATCCTGATGGTGTTCTAGGAGACACCTCTGTGCTTTGAAGTCTCTTGCTGGAAGAAGCTACTACAGTCCTTGTGCAGGTGGAGGTCCTTCCATTGGACACCTCAACCATTTAAGGACTGACTGGGATCTGTGTTCACAGCTGCTGTAGAAGATACAAAGCAATGAGGTAAATGGTAGAAAGCAATAGAGATCCTGCTGGGCTCTCTGGGCAAGCCTCTTGTTGCTTAATAATGTAGGACTGCTTGTTAGGAAAATACCATTCACTTGTATTCAGCAACTTCTTTCAACTCACTAATTGTAGTAGTCTTAAACGATTTTAATGAGTAAAGAGAAGGGTGGTTAGATTTAGAGCAAACCTATCGAAATTTTGTGTTGTCCAAGAAGGTTAGGATACATTCTAACTAGTAACAGCCTCAACAGTGTCATTTTTCTGATTGATGATGATAAATGAACAGTTAGGAAATTGAG
>JAVHNF010068065.1:6170-18602 GCA_034783455.1 Micropsitta finschii | reverse complement strand
AAAATGGGCACCAATGCAGGCGTATTGACAGTGTGCATTTGTGGCTAAAAATACTGGTTAGGAATGTGGAAAATACTGATTAGGAATGTGATGAATTAAGAGTCATTAGGAACGTGAGAGGGAA
Source organism: Micropsitta finschii (assembly GCA_034783455.1). Taxonomy (NCBI): domain Eukaryota; kingdom Metazoa; phylum Chordata; class Aves; order Psittaciformes; family Psittacidae; genus Micropsitta; species Micropsitta finschii. The sequence goes on along the minus strand of JAVHNF010068065.1, from coordinate 18,478 downwards.
CAATAAAGATAAATGCTGTCATGCTGTTACTTGACTTGCAAATACATTTTCAGCTGGAGTAACCTGTATAGAACAGGTCACTTGATCTTAGAGAGGATCCTGTGGGGTTAGAGAGTATTTCAGAAAAGAATGACAACAGTGTATAATTGGCTCTCATATGAAGCGAAAAACTTGATTACTTTAGACTTGAGAAGATTCAAAGGCAGTAGTCCATAAAGAAGTGAATGGTTGCAAACAGGTAGATGAGGAGCCTCTGTATTGCAATGCCGGTAGAATGTAAAAATGGGGATGTTTAACATAAGAAAAGAAACACTCTTCAGCAGGACATCAACGTTCTATGGGGTATTGTTAGCGAAATTCCTACGCTTCAATCTTGGTCATTTCTATGGGTGAAGAAAAATACCTCAAGTTTGGCACTAGGGAAGAGCTTGGGAAGAGTTATTTAAGTATTTCTCTCAGTTCACTTTAGGATCAGAGGTAGGATTCTGATTGGATCACATCCAGTATTGTGATTTCTATGCATATCTCACAAAAGCCTCTTCCTGTACAGGAAATAAGAAGTGCATTAATAACAAAGCAATATTTTCCCACCCTAACACAGCAGACCCTACTAAAAGCCTTATTTTTGTAGGCTTTTTCTTTGAGGGAGAAGAAACCTCAGTTAAAATCGTTTCTGAAGCACACCCTTTAGTAAAAAGGAACAGAGATGGGGCAGTCTTTCATACAGTGAGTGATGTCAAATAATAACCAGCACCGCTTTGAGGAAACCTGAGATTCAGGAGGAAAATGGACCAGTTTGCATTCTCAATGAAAATGTACATGAATATTCTGACCCCTTTAGAACATGAGAAAGGGGAAGATGAGACACAAGTAACTCAATGTTTCTTTTTTCTGCAGAATTACATGGAAAACGTTAGGCTTTCCCACAAGCTGGAATGACAAAAAAATACCTGTTTTGGTTCCTTTGGTGCGTTAATTGCATGGACTGCATTTATACCGTATGCATGACATTCCAGCACCTTGTTCTTGCTTGTACTCATATTGCTTTGTTTACCCAGCAAAGCTTGGATTGGTAACAGTGACTTGTCATTCATCTGAAAGTCATTTCTAACTTCCTGATGGATCTTGTCTGCCTGTGATTTAATTATCCATGCTTCCACTTGGACTTCTGTAGTTTTCCCAGCTGCCATTTCTCATCTCACCAGCTTGCTGAGGCTATTTCAAATGTTTTTACTGGGAAATAATTCTCTGAAGACATATCATATAGCTAATACAAAAGAGAATCTGATTTAGCTGAGGGAACAATCGGAGAAGAACACCTACTGCTGAGTAACAAATAACAGTTTAGCAGCACTCCAGAACAACAAAGGAATACATTCCTCTCTTCCTGGGGCTCCTGTGTGCATGTCCTGGGACATCCATGGCAGAGCTGGAGCTCGAAGCTTCTGATTCCATCAGGAACTGGGGTTGTTTGCAAAACAAATAGCTCCTCTATTGCCAAAATGGTATCAACTTCTATCCCAGGTGCAAAAAAACCTCAGACAAATACTGACCTGAAAGAATTCGTTATTGTGCCCTCAAAGCGAGCTGCTCTAAGCAAGCATCTTTATCTCACAGCCCACCTCCATGGCCATAGCGCTTTATTGTTGGAATTGAGCAATAGTTTTGGCTCGTAATCCGTTGTTTTTCTTTCTTTTCCCTTCTGTCTCTCAGAGAGGCCAGCAGTAACATCTGTTGGAGTTAGAATGCACTGCAATGACTTTTCTGATGCTGGAGCCCTGAGCATCTTGGCTATGCAGAAGCGAGGAGATAGGCTTTTCTGTCTACATGATCTATAACAGTATGCTGCTAATTCAAGAAGAGTGAACTATTTTTAGAGGTTACCAAATGACTCAGAATAAAGAAGCAATTGTGTAACAGATGCAAAACTGAACATTCAGATTATCTGGCTGTTAAAATACTGGAAGGAAACAACCTAATTTCAGTTCAGCTGGAGGGAGTAGGCTTCTTGAGCAGCACCCCAAGTTAATTTAAAGCATGGTCCTGAATAGAGAACCTTTGCTATCATGAGCTACAGATGCTTTAAAAAACAAATAACCCTTTGCTCCAGCTTCTGATGACAAATATGGGCTTTAATGTGAGAGTTACGCCAGTGTCTGATGTTGACTGCATTGCACCTAGAGTTTTAAATCCCATTAAAAACTTCTTATCTTATTAAATGAGGAGTTTCAGAGTATGCTTGGGTGGACAACAGGGAAAGCAAGATCAGCAGTGTTTTCACAGAGGAGGAAAAATGATACAAATGATGATGACTGGGTGCGTACCAAGTGTCAGCTCTGTCAGGCTCATGGGCTTGATTTAATCTTCAATATATTTCTCAAACTTTATTGATTGTCACCACTTAAAATTCACAGGTTCCCCTCCTAACGCTTCAAGAACATTGAAAACGCTGCTATAAACTCAACACCTGGAAAGGTTTGCATTTGAGTTTAGAAAACCAAACATGACTGCAGTGTTTGCTTGTTAGAAATTGAGACAACATAATAGCCTTCATATTGCAGCAGTTTTCCGTGACAGTTTATTGGGTGCACTGCATGAAGTTAAGATAGAAGCTTCTCCTTACCCAACAGGAAGGAAGCAATATTTAAAACATAGCCAGTGTTGTACAACACTCCTGTTAGGATGGGTGGTAAAAATTAGGCTCAGGAGAAATCAGTGCATGAATTCAGCAAGGCTTTGATCTTACCCAGCTGCCAAAACTCTGTTTTCTTCTACCAGCTGCTGGCTTTAGAGGAAATAAAGGTAGGAAAGCGACTCTTATTGCATCTTAAGGTAGCATGATGGGAGATCAAGCCACAATCAAATCACAATACTGGATGTGATGGCATCAGCAACCTGATGGGAGCATGCTAAGTTGCAACCACAGGATGGAGTCAGCAGTGGTTACCTTTGCATATTCAGCTTTGGGGAAAAAAGAACCAAAACCATATATAGAAAATGAATTAGAAACACTGTCAGACTGGAGGAGGGCTTACCCTTTTTCGGCTGAGATGAGGGTTGGGAGCAAATTCATGCTGGTTGGTTAGAGAGGTGGCAATGTTCCTGCTATGCTGGATTTTTCATGTTAATATGGTGGAGCTCCTTACTGTGCTTCTGCACTAGAGGCTGGGTGTTAGAGCAGCCAAAGCTTGCAGGGCTGTGGGGAAGAAGCAGAGCTGTGACAGTGACTAGAGCTGAGCTCAGTGTGTTTTTCCTCCTATATGAGATACCTGAGTACTGAGAAAACTCTGCTAGCGAAAGGGAAACAAATTCAGTGCCGCTGCATTTTGTTCTGCTTGGCTTTCCAACTCTAATGAATGAAAATTCAGGTGGAGAAACACTAATTGGGTTTGACACCACAAACACAGCAGTAATGGAAGCAGGTTTCTGTGCTAGGCAATCTGATGATCTAACAAGCTCTCTCAATGAGATTAGCTACTTTAAGGTCTTGTGACATTATTCATTAGTTTTCTAACACTAATCTTTATAGTGCAGTTCCCAATTTGATGCTGTATCTCCTTCCCTAGCTATAGGCTGAGTTCTTTTATGCCCAAGACAATGCTTCTTGTTAATCCACTGACAATCAGCAGCACTTCACCCTTCTCAAAATACCTCTGAGGATGCTCATTTCACATCGATATCATTTTACTGGCAGTAGAAAGGTGACCAGATGAGTTGATCAAGAAGGCATCAGTATTCATAAATGGGTATCTGGAAAATCTGTCAGCGCTGAAATTAGTTCTGTGCAAGAGAATTGGTCAAATATCATTGTATTTTCAGGCATGGACAAACTACAGGAGGATAACACTTGATTGCCCAGAGGAAGTAGCAAAATCCTGTGATTATCAAGTTCTTTGTTCAGGCCAGTGGAGCGATTTGGAAAAGGCAAATGGATGAGTATGTCTGCAGCTCCATGGCAAGGAAAGAATAACAGAATTAATGTATGTGTCTGTAAAGAATACAGGATATTCTTAGGCACCATTAGGACTGCAGTAAAGCATCCTCTGTACACTGTCAGGTTTTAATATCATCTACAACCCTCCTTGTGACTATTCTTGCTGCTTTTGGTGATAACGCCTTACCAGTGTGAAAAGTTCTTACAGTTGAAATGAAGTATATGGTTTTCACATCAATCTAAAGTAAAACTAGGTTGCTGACCTAGAATAACTGCGTTTAACTGAAAGGGCAAGTAGTTTCAGCTGCAGGGACATGGGAGTCGCAGAGAGAAAAAGTGCTGTGCTGCTCCTTTGCTCATCACAAAACTATAATGCGGAGGAAAAAGTATCGGCTATGCTTAAATACAGATCACCAAACACAATGCATGTAGCTGTTTGTCTTAGCAGTTTCACGCATTTCAGCTTCTATAACGACCCATAATATGAATGTAAATACCAATTGCCATGTCTGAAGAATGAGGAAGTTTCAGCCACTATTTGTTGTCGTTCATTGTGCAAATGAACACTTTGAGTATCTTTGGAAAAGCTGTTCACAAGTGGAGCATTTCTCAGTTTGGAAATACTTTGTCTTATACTGTTTGATTTAGGTTAGACCTATAATTAGAAGTCAGCTGCTAAGAAATCAGTTTACTTTGCTAAATCATACTGGTTTATTTTGCTACCCAGCTCGTCCTGGTAAGGCTGAAAAATAGTTAATAGGCTGTCTGCAAGATCTTATTAGACAGCATTTGGAAATCCTGCAGTCATATTAGTCATTGGCCATGGCAATATTCTGCCATAAGGCAATGAGTCAGACGATTGATTAGAGAACCTCATCATGATATACCCTCCGGCATGAATACGGAGAGAGGGAAAGGAAAAGGAGAACTACATGGGACAGAGAATGGAGGAAGAGAAGGGCAAAGAAAGCCTGAAAGCTTCCTTTTTTAGAGGTAAATGGTACTGGAGATAATGAAGAAGAGGTAGACAGTATAAATGATGGAGCTGCAGGACCCCAAGGTGTGCTGCCCTCACGCTTTGTGAGTGAATTCCAACATTATTGGAAAATCAGACTTTTCTCGTACTCTTAGCATAGCATCTTGCTCTAGACATGAGGCAGTCACCTCCCTTACAGGCGTCGGATGCAAGTCCAGAAGACTGGCATTGAAACGCTGTCTGGTTTTAATTCTGCCCATTTTCTCAGGTGGATACGTATGGCTTTACCCCAGCTATCATCATGTTTGCGGAGGAGCATCAGCAAAACAACCAAGAGTACATAGAAGCTGACAAAAGGCCCCCAGGGGACACTGGAGAACTGCTCACCCCTGAAAAAATAATGCTGGGCACTGCAATTAAAAGGAAAGAGCTTTGCTATTTAGGGGTTTGTGATGCTTGTACTGGTGGCCATGCTATGAGTCCCCTGCTGCTCTTCTGGAAATAAGCACACCACTTTTGGCTGTGATGCTTATGTATACAAGGCTGGGCACCTGCCCCATCCCTGTGGTCAATCTTAAAAGCTGCCAGCTCCTGGGAGGAGAAAGGCAGGATGCAGAAGATGCAAGTATGGTAAAAATAATGATAGACATGAGAAGATATCATTTGTGCAGCGAAGATTTTACTGCATTACCTTGGGGGGGGGGGTCCCCAAAATTCATGTCCCCAAAATTCATGTCCCCAAAATTCATGTCCCCAAAATTCATGTCCCCAAAATTCATGTCCCAAAAATTCATGTCCCTAATGTGTGTTCCCCTCCATAAGCAGGCTGTGATGACTTAAGGACCTTATTTGCAGTATTTCCAAATGTTTGGGTCTGTCTTGGTTTTCCCTGAATCAGACTGATCGAGGTCCTCAGATGAGGTACAGTTCTATCAAAAATTGATGAGCTTTGTAATTGTACTCCTGCAAATTTAGTACCATTTGTCCAATACCCTTGTGTTATAAACAGGCAGAGGGGCTTGTGCCTTCAATGCAGGTGAGACGCTCTCCATGCAGGCTCTATCTTTATGGGCTTCACTGGCTTTCTCGGATTGCAAGGCTCATCTTTTTTTCCTGAGGTGTTTCAGGAAAGAGGTTCCCAGTGTTGCTTATAGGAAAGCGATTGCAGTTACAATACAAGGAAGAGCTGATCTGTTGGGGTTTTTTGGCTTATTTACTAAGCATATTTATGAAAACACTTTGCCTGTGATAAACACTAGAACCGCTTTATAAATCAAAATGAGTACTTTATCGTTTGTGCTTCTAAACACTGTGTTAATCAATACCAAACCTTTTGAAGGAATACATTGAGATGATGCTATCGGCAAACGAGCTTGCTGCCAAGATCAGTGTAGTGTTCCTATCATCTTCGTGGAGCTATTTTCAGACTGGGATGTAGGATGTTCCATTTTCGCAGAGTGCCATTACGTAAACTCACAATGATGGATAGCTCTTTCCCCTGCGTTACAATAGCCATAAGAAAGAGCAGAAGAAACAGGTGTGAAGAATAAACAAAAGCCCTGGGAGATGGGTTGATTTGTTCAGAGGCATCCATTAAACAAAAGGTAGAATCAGGATCAGATGTTTGAAGCACTGGCTCCCTCTTAATGGCGCTGCTTCACATGCAGCTCTCCCAGGTGAGGCATGGCTCATCTTTCTTGGGCTGCGGAGCTCTCATATAGCGTGCGACAACAAAATCAATTGTAAGAGCAAGCTTCAGCAGATTGCTCCCCACTACCACTAATTGCTTTTCATAGTGGAGTCTTGCCTTTCCCTCTGCCCCATCTCCACGTTTATGAAGCACTTCCCTTTGCTGGTATTTTCTTTTAGGAAGCTCTCCTGCCATTGGCAGAAAAGGCAAGGTAGGGAGAAGGCTTCTTTGCTTCACATACTCATCTACGCAGCGGATGACGGGGCCATGTCATAGAGTTACAGATTTGAAACAAGGCTCCTGTTTGCCATGCCTATCTCACGTCCAGATCGTTTAATAAATCTTTTCTTCTTCATGAGGAATCTTTGGAGGGCCTGTGTCTAACTCCTGGTAAGGGGAACGTGGTGATATTAACACATTTAATTACCTCAACCAGCTAGAGTTTCATGACACAAGTATTACAATAAGCAAAAATATTGTTGAAAGCTACACAGCATAAGGATACTGCCTTATGTCATTAATATACAGTTGTCTTTTAGTTGTCGTATTAATCAGTTGATCCTGTGGGCTGTAAATTTATCACGAGCCTGGTCTGCATGAGGAATGGGCCATAAGACTGTACTCGCAAACCTCCATGCCGCTTACTAAGCTGTGACTAATTTTACCTATTCTGACATTATTATCAACCTTCTCCAGTTGTTTTCAAGTCTCTGTATAAAGATCAGCTTGACTGTTTTATTATGTTTGTGTCTTAATCTGATGCCTCATTTCTTCTGTGTAAGTGCTGTTACTAACAGTCAAGCACATGAAGAAATCCAAGGACTACACCATTGTCTTTAGAGTGCAATTATTCCTTGGTAATATTGGAAAATGATTAATGTGTCTACAGAAACTATTTCACATGTAAAAACAATCAAAATTAACGGCTACTGTGGCTCATTATTCACTGTATTTTAAGGAAGTTTATCTTCAACATAAACCATCAACAGAAAGCATAGAGGTTAGGGTCATTGTCCCACCTTCCAAGAGCATATAGGACATCTCTTATGCCGGTCGAAGGACTTGCATTGCAATTATTGGCTGCTCAGTAGGTAGAGACAGTGTGCAGAGCTGCATGGAAAACTCTACCTCAATTACTGAGCTCCTGCATCTTAGTCCACTGATGAGAACCACTATGGCAATAAGGAAGGCCCTAGATGAGCTATAGGGGATGCCCAGCCTTTTTTACTGGAGGACGTCTAGAGAAAACACACTGATAACAGGTAATAGACAACATGGTCCATATCTAGCCAACTAAGCACCCAAATTGTTCTTCTTCCTTCCTTGATAGTCAGCAAAGAATTCAGCAAACCCAGAAGATACAACATGCCTGAGACTTGAGTTGCTACACCTTAATGAAAGAAATTATATCCTTCTGCAAGTAGCCTGAGTCCTAGTTAAAGAATTTACTGACCCTAATTTTAGTTGTTTAATATACCTCCCCTCCTACTTGCCAAATGTGTTCAGTTCACACTGGCGTCTGAATTTGCACATAGTAATAGTGGTTAAGCAGTAGTAATGTGTACCATAGACTTTCTGAATCCTTCATTCCACATGTTCCTGGAAGACCAATGCTGTAAAGTTAGGATATGTTTCTTACTTGGAAGATAAAAGGATTTGAAACATTAAAATATGACACATAGTACACTATGTAAAACAGCCTAGAAATTATTGCAAAACTTTTTTATTCTCTGATTTGTACAATAAAGCATGACAGAAAGAAGAAGTTCCCAAAAAAAAAAATGGAATAATGGAATAGTAATATAATCTGTGGGGTTTGTGCCTTTCATAAGTTTTTTTTAACGGATCAGATCATGAGGTCATTTTTTCTGATGCATTAAAGATGATTTTACAAAATTGGTGGAGTGCTATTAAACAAGGACCTAAATAAAAGCACGATTCAATCACCCACTCCTATGGAAAAAAAGAAACAAACCCAAAGTAAAATATAAGTTTCCCCTTTGCAAATTTCCTCTAGATTGTCCAGTGGAAGTCCAGTGGCAGCTGAATAAGTGCCACAAGAATGACTTATTTGTCTCAGCACACGAACGGAAAAGTTGAGGAAGCAAAATAAAAATCTGGAGGAAGAAAGTGTCACAAAATGAATAAACTGCGTTTGGATAGAACAGAACATGAATAATTTCATTTGGATGGAAGTGATAGGTTTCTTTTAATTTCCAGATATTGCGGTATTTTTGTTTGGGGTTTAGTTTGGTTTTTTTTTTAAGTAAAGAAAATAAAAAAAGATGGTGCTCATGATAATCTAGTCTGTGGAGCCATTCAAAAAAAGCCACAGAGATGAGGCAGTATTTATCACTTCTCTCTGGAGTAAGCTGATTACAGCACTCATCTGGGCCCAACTCCCTCTTGCCACGCAACTTGGAAGAAAGAGTTGAGCTCAAGTTTCCCTCCTCTAGACTCCCAGGCTATGGAGCCTTGCTTCTTCCCAGGGAGTATTTCTTTATAACAATTTGATTTCAAACTGGAATAGGTCCAACAGAGAGAAAGAGATGCAGTGCATGATTGCGCAGTGGGAAAAGTCTCCTTAGACAGCAGATATCCAAACTCCCTTTCAAAATCAGATAGGGATGGGCTTTCAGGTCTTCAGTATGTTGGGCTGGTGCCTTAATCATCAGGATTATGAGAGCTGGAGCTCCTTCAGCAAATGCTCTTTTTTAATCCAGCTCAAAAAATTGAAACATTGTGTTTGGAAAGTGCTGAAACTAATCTTTTTGACATTGCCAACACTTTTTTGTTTTGGTTTTTTGTTAGTTTTTTTCTTTGCTTGCTTTTCTTCCACAGAGCCGTTTTTTCAATTTGACCTATATTTTCCACTGATTTCAAGTTGAATTTTGAATGTTTTCAAGTCATAAATTGTTTGCTAGAAACAGAAAGTGTCTAGCTGAGGTCAGTACTGGTCTCAGAGTACCTCTGCCTCCCAGTCCAAACACCCTCTGTTCCTTTATTCCCCATGCCAATCTCCTACTCTGCTAGAGCTACAGATCCATGACATCTTTCAGTGGCTTACACTGTCAGAAACTTGCTTTTTATCTCACAGTGGGAGGTTAAAGAAAATTAATCTAGTCTGAAGCTGATAACTTTTTGGCAAATTTCCCATGAAGTTCTGTAAGAGCTTGCACGCATATTCTTGAGCTCCTTGTGTACAAACTCCCTTAACTCTCAACCTGAATCCATTTCTTGAAGTGAGCAAAGAAGGTTGCTCTGCTGCCAAAGCCCTGCAGGATCTGTAATACCAGAAGAAACCTCTCTGAGGCTGAGGCAATACTCAGAGTCAGGGTCTGCTGCCAGGGAAAGGGAAGGCACAACATCCAGCCCATCAGAGAGGGTCTGGTAGGAAAGACCCAACCCTATCAAATGAACATTAGTAAGGGAGATTTCTGCTCAACTCCTTTCAACACTCTCCCTGACTTTTTTCAGTGTGGGCTTTCCTGTTTATTCCTGTTTTTTGACCTACGGATATCTATGTGCATTATGATGTGAACATCAAAGTCATGGAAGTGGCTTTCCACTCTTGAGGCTGCAGCTGATGATGGGGTTGTATTTGTGCTAGATGATTCCAAGTCTGTAATACTATCTGGGCAAAACATTTAACCACCTGCAACCGTTTAATGTTGAGCACAGTTAGAAGGCTTTGACTGCCTGTGGCTCTGATACAGCTCAGCTCCAACAAAGGAATAATATATGAGTTCCAGCAAGGGAATTCATTATTGTTATGGGTAGGGCTGGACCTCCTGGAAACTGATGGGTGTAACAACCACCCTTCAATAGAGATAACTTAAACTGATAATATTTTATGGAACTGGTTTACTCAGACATCAGAAACTTCCTCACAAGCACAGCATTGGCAGGTTATGCAGATATTTGTCCAGGGAATGAGGCCTTTAAACATATTTTTAGGAGAGGTATTTGTGTTTGAGAAACAGGAAAAGTACAGGAGGACACGTAGACACAGGCATAATTTGGGTAACATGATAATAATTTGTGGGTAACATGAAGATTGTTACCCACAAATGAGAGCATGAGCATTATAACAAACCAGAAAAAGCAGTGTGCTATATAGAGAGATAGTGCTGAAGAACAGGTTCTCTACACTGGAGAACATAAAGGATAAACAGGGGAAAAAAAAAAGGAGGTGAGGAGACAATGAGTGTGAGGGAAACTAGCCCTGAGGTAAAGCAATGGGAGACGACTGAGATATTTGAGAACCAGAAACTGGAGAAGATTATGACCTAAAATGTAGACTATTCAGCATCAAAACAGAAGACAGGGAGATGGGCAGCCAAAAAGCAGAAAGGAAGAGCAACACATGCGTATCAGTATCAGAAAAAGAAACGGAGCCAGAACATGGTTGTAGGCTCTTACTAAAGAGATCCATCAGGTGTGTTAGCTGAGCACATCCAGAGGTTTGTGCAGTCTGCCAAGAGGACAGGTATGCAATGAGGGCCCCAAGCAGGAAAAGACTAGGGAAGGAGTAACAAAGATCTGATCATTCTTCCTGCTGGAACAAGCAATACTGGCAAAACTGAAACCAAATAAAACTGATGCTATAGACCAGGCTCCCATAAGGAGGAGTATGCTGCAGCAATGAGGAGATACAGAACCTGACTGCATTTAAGAAAGGGTCTGAAGAAATGCTTTTTGTCATCACTGCTCGTGATGCAGGAGTGGATCCAGTGATGCCAACAGTCTCACTACTTCCAAATTCCTGGAGAAGATGCTGTGGAAACAGGAGTAACACTGGTGGTCCTGGGGTATTTTGAACTCAATAGCAATGATATTTCAAGTAAAGCACCCTGCATGAGACATTTGTCTTCACTGTAGACATGTAAATATCCTTAATCTAAACTGCACTCTCTCAGAATTCAGTAGGGAAAATAATGATTTATCTCATCTGCCTTAGGTGATCATTTTAGGATGGAATGAGATGCCTTTTCAGAGACATATCTCTATAACCACAGGGTTTAGATTGACCCAAAAGATGGCTAAACAAAACTGACATGGGTCCCACCATGATGTCATCTTTCAGTAAAACCATTTCCAAGTGGTGGCTGGGAAGAAACTTAGTCCAAAAAATGTTCATTTCCAGTATATGTGAGAGCTTATATTTATAAAAAGATTTTATTTCTATTTGAGATTTTTAATAACTGTGCCAAAGAAGCTGCTTTCTAATAATAGACTTAATATTCCTAGAAAAAAGTCTTCATCATCTGCATGTAGTGTGACTTGACCTCCGTAGAGGTTACATACAAATATTTCTAGTTTCAGTTATTAAAGTTGGCGGGAAAAAGGACTGAGAAAAACATGTTGAAATGTTGAGATTTCAATATTTTAGTTGTGGCAAAATCTGACCATTCAAGTGCTAAAAATGTGAAATCTGAGAATATTTTTGCGACTAATAATATGTATGTTTACATGTCACATTTCAAGTTCCCAAAAACACTTACAGAGAATGTTAAGTGTTGCCACTAATTATTTTCAGACAAATTCCTGCAAGAATGATAGCTCAGCTTAGAGTCCTCTGCTGTTGTTCAGATATCTACCATTTGGATGTTTGAATCCAATGTACTTACGCTATGTTACTTTTATGACTGTTAATAGATTCCCATCTTCCAAAGGCAATTCATCTTATGCCAACACCAACACAGGCA
>JAVHNF010068064.1:19773-34762 GCA_034783455.1 Micropsitta finschii | reverse complement strand
CAGGGGGGTTGGACTAGATGATCTTTTGAGGTCCCTTCCAACCCTTGGGATTCTGTGATTCTGTGATTCTGTGTAATAGAGATGCTAATTCTATTCTTAGCATCTGTAGGGAAGGATTGTACAACTACAGCCACTCTTTCAATCCCTTCACTTATTTATTTATTTATTTATTTATTTATTAGAAACAATAAAGAAATGGCATTTTCCTATAGCCTTTAATCTGATACCCAAGAAACATTTCTGGAAATACAAGCACAAACTCTGTCTTTCAGTTTTTAGATTGTTGATACTTGGACAGAGAACACCGTCAACTTGTCATTTGTATCCCTCAGATAAATTATTTATCACAAGGAAATAGCCAAAGATGTTTATTTACATAATATTCTGTATCTTATTGTTGCTTGTGTAACTATGATAAAAGTATACTAGTGGTGTTTTTTTACATTAGAGAAATAAGCTGTGTATGCTAAAGCTCTGAACAACCTGGTAAATGCATGAACAGCACATGCTAACAAGTAGTGACTGATCACCTTGTTGGTATGAATAAATGAAAATTCTGTTCCAAATGAAAACTCTCTGAAAGCTGATTTTTAAAATATAATCAGTGTTTAAACAAAGCACAGCACATTGGGAACCTGATCTGTGACTACTTGCTGTACACTGTATAATCAAACGTTGATAAGGGGTTTTCTTTCATATTTGCCAAATATTCCACTTTGTGACAAGATGAGCACCTTCTGTAATTACAAATACTTGAAGTCTTGTCTACAAGGGGAATTCTTTCTGTTTAGCTATTGCAAATTAACTTCTCAAGTAAAATGGATTCAACGTAAGTTAATTTGGAATAATCAGCTCTTGTCTTATGCATACACACAGAGAGAAAAGTTACAGCTTTATCAAGCCAAACTAACTTTCCCGTGTAAGCAAAATCTTGAAAGTGATCATGAAGTATTTGCATTGCTGAATGGATGGACTATTTGTCAATTGAAATATTGCATGAAAATGCTCATGCTGCAGTTGGAAAGGAACTGCTTCACGTTTTCCAGTTAGTAGAAAGGAGAGAAAAAACATCAGATGCTCCTACGCTTTATGTATATGATTGATAGTTCCAAATAAGATACGAGAGGAAAAATAGGAATGGTTCAAAAAGGCATTTGAATAACATGAATTTCATGCCTAATTTAAAGTAAATATAAAAAACTGAGAACCAAAGAGCAAGACAAACAAATCACTGATTAAGAAGATGACAAAGAGTGGGTTAAAGTTCAGTGCGGTGCACAAGTGAATAAAATTTAATCTTGTTCTGAAACAACAAACAAACAGAGCAGCACAATATGCCACGTTCAGGAATGTGAAAGCCATGTTGTATCTGGCACTTGAACAACAGAGAATTATTGCTGCTGATATGGTAATTGCAGAGGTACAGAAAAAAGTGGGTGGATCATGTGAAATTCATGAAATACTTGAGGTGAACTTACAGCAGGATTAGTCTTTTTTCTTTAATGGTGTACATTGATCGCTATGTGCAACTGGTTTAGTAAAAAAGCATATTGTTCATTCTCAACAGCTTTAAAAATCTACTTCAGCTCAGTGTCATTTCTTGTTCTTAAGATATTTTGCAATGTGATTCTTCCCTCTGGCCTACGCAAACAAATATGCCTGCATATGCATACCTATTAGAGCGAGCCCAAAACTGCTCCCTGTAGCTGACCATGCTGGTAAGAGTATTTCTGGTTGCTTTTCTCAACACTTAAAATGATCTTAAACAGTTCTGGCCAGATGCTGGTACCATGGCATGGGCTGTGCTCACACTCAAAACATGTACTAATCTAAGTCTAATACTGCTTGTTAAAGGGCGCAAACAAGGTTTCTGTACAGCTCGAGTGCAAAACGAAGGACTCATACAGCAAGCTGGATCTGTGCTGTAACTGGGTTGGAGGACATCCCTAATGACCTTGACTACTTTCAGAAATATCACTATGTTTCATGTCACTACATACAGTGCTTCTCGTCATCTGCACTGCTCACTCCATCTTAAGGCAGCATTACATCTGCTAACTCATGATTTGCAACTCTATTTAAGCATATTAGATTTCCTAATATTGTTGTAACTGCTGATGAGCCTTGTATTTGCATTTAATGGGATTTGTATTTAATGAGGCAGCTCATGTGAACAAAAATTACTTTCAGGATCAAGGGCTGCACCATGAAAAGTGTTCTATTAACTGGATATAAATCAAGTACACACTCCTGTATAACACAAACTCATTTTCAAGGAAACAGGCAAAATAAGCAGAACGTTACTGGGAGCTGGCAGGCTGCCTGTCTTGCCCATCCATACAGGGGAAATAAAAATGTGCTGTTTCAGAAAAATACAGAACAAAGCATAGGGAGTCTTAACCTGTAATCAGTTCCCTTTTCTCTGGCTCTGAAAATCTTCCTCATTTGTCCCAGAGCTCCCAAACCACCAGTATCTCCAGAAAAAGAAAACTCAAGCTTTCTCTTCCCTTGCAAAGAGATCTACATGAAGATGTTCAGAGGGCTGGAGCACCTCTCCTATGAAGACAAGCTTAGAGAACTGGGGTTGTTCAGCCTGGAGAAGAGGAGGCTCTGAGGAGACCTTAGGGCAGTCTTCTAGTACCTAAAGGGGGCCAAGAAGAATTATAAGGGCATGTAGGGACAGGACAAGGGAGAAATGGCTTCGAACTGAAAGAGGGTAGATTTAGATTAGATAGAAGGGAGAAATCCTTCACTATGAGGGTAGTGTGACACTGACACAGGTTGTCCAGAGAAGCTGTGGCTGCCCCAACCCTGGAAGTGTTCAAGGCCAGGTTGGACGGGGCTTGGAGCAACCTGGAAAACACTCCCATGCTTTTCTCTTAGTAATTCACAGCAAATTAGAATGGCTTCTCAGGTATTTGGAGTAATTTAAGTTATAACTAAAATGACAGCTCCAGAAGCTCTGTTAACCATATATGCTGATAACATCCAGTATCTGGGTGAGATCTAGGTTAAGAGCCAGCTCCTTTCTCTCCTCTCCAGTTTCTGTTCAAGGGGAACCTAAATTCATGCTCCTAATGGAAGCTGTGTCATACTCAGCTGCCCTGCTTTGTGATGCTGGACCAGGATTTGCACAAGTGTGACACCAGGTCAGTGCAGACATTGGCATACCCCCAGAGATACAGCACAGTATATTAGAGGATTTAGTGCATGTTTAGCCTTTTGTTACTCTGACTGAGCTCATTTCAGTCTTGATTTCACTGGAAGAAATGGCATTTAAATTTGTCAGTCAGACTGCTAGTTCTCAAATTATCATATAACAATGAAGAAAATTGTTGACTAAAATGCATATAAATACCTAGTAATTTTCTCATTCACACATAAAATATAAGTTATAATTGTAAGCTGCAGACTATGTCTGACTTGAAAGAATAATCGAGTTATGGTGACTGTTTGAAGATTTGGAGTATTAACTGCAATTATAAAATCAAAATTAGAAAATACTGCCTAGTTTGCAAAAAGCATTTAAGTACAAGATTGGGGGATGGGTGGGTGGGGTGTCTCTGTGTCTGAAAGGACTACATTTTAAATCAAAAAACACACTGTGGATTTTTATTTTTTCTTTTGAATGTTAGAGTACTGTTAAACAAATCTCAGGCAAGACTGATCCAAGCGAAGAAGGATCTGTGAAACACTAGTACACACTGAAATCAAGCTGGTTTTTAAGCAAGTGGTCTGATTTTAACTTCTGCCTCAGAATTTCCCTTAGGACTTTGGGACTGGGAATTATATTGTCCGCCCAGAATTAGGGACTGACACAATTTCAGAAAACTATATAAAATAGCTTATTCCATTTAAGTCTCCGCTGATTTGTGTTACAAACCATTCACAGTCAGAATGTGCAGGCGTATATGTAGCAGAAGCTCTCTGTGGCACTGTGCCCCTTTCCTGCACACCCTCTGGGCAGTTTTGCTATCAGACCCAGGAACAGTGTACATTAAAGCTGTATTAATTCCTGAATGGGTTCCCTCTATAGTGCTCTACAAGGGACCATTAATGGTTTCTGTCTATTGGGAATTATCTCTAGAAAAAAGATAAATGAGGTAATTTAAGAGCAGTTAACCTGTAGCAAGAGGAGCGTTCATCCTCCTCAGCATCCCTGGAGATGCACAGCTATCTGTTTCCAAACAGGACATAGATGAGTTTTCTCAATGCATTTCCATGATTTTAAGATGAAGGTAAAGCTGCAGGACAAAGCTTGACATTCATATGTAGTCTTGATGCCCATGTTAGGCATTAGTCTGCTTGGTTTCAAAGGCATCTCCAGAAACTGATTTAAAGCATTTACATCAGTCTGCTGCTTGAAATCACTGAAACTTAGAGGTAAGTAGCTAATTATAGATACCGTGAATAGACCTGTCAGTGGTCATTTCATAGGGGCAAGTGGTGTCATGCTACAGAATAGCTTGCCATCAGTTTGATAGGTATTTTACATAAGGAAATGCAGGTGGGGATTTGCATGTGTTTGTTCTAGATTTTTTTTGTTGTTTTTTTTTACCATCTCCAGTTCTTAAGCTATTTATTAACCAACTGCTACAATGTCAGGTATAAACATTAACCAAGGAAGCAGTGAATCCATACACAGATCGACAGCTGTTTGCTAAATGGTCACTTTGATTGCATATATATAGTCCTTAGCTGTCTACTGACTTGTTTTATTGAAAGAAGTGTCAGCTCCAGAGCACTGAAAACTTGCTTCAGTGAAATAATTCCTTTCCCTCCACCTCCATGTTTCTTTTTAGTCCTTTAAATGCCTAGCTATGTCAGGGAGAAAAGACCCTATTGCTGAGTCTGTGTTGAGACTGCTATGGAAAATTTTCCCCTGATAGTGTCAGAAATGTTATTCAGAGTCTCCCAGATAGCTACAGCATTCTTAAACGGAATACAACTCACCCTTTTCCCCCTTTAATGTGTTCAGCAGACAGGTGGCGACCCAACTGGTGGCAAATTCCTAAGTATTTATATCCTTTAACTCTCAAATGATACGAACAAGTAATAGGAAATGTCATGCACTGAGTATATGAGTAATGTTCCCATTAATCAATCATCCAAAATAAACTGGATTATTATGTCTGTTTATACTACACTGTAACTATTTGCAGATAGATGCACAGAGAGAGCAAGCCTGATTCTTATTGGCTCTGCTCCATGTGGAGATTTAAGGGCAGAATCTCTTACAAGTTCACGCCTCTTCCATACGTGCTTTGGCCAGAGAGATTCACAAATGCAGAATACCACCAAGCTGCAATTGTCTACTTTCTGGTGTCAGCATTTGACTCCCACTTAGACATAGTTTTCAACTGAGTACAGAAGCTATGAGGCAGCGCAGATACACTCCTGAAGAATGAGATCTTTAGCTGCTCTAAACCAGCAATCAGACCCAGCGTGTTTTAGAGACAACTGGGATTTTGAAAATGAGGTCCAAACAAAACAAATAATGTTTGAACTCCTAGTTTCAGGAAAAAATGGTTGATTCACTGCTTAAGTTGGTGACTGGTGTCCTACACATCAATTCAAAGAATGAAACTGGAATTCGTGAGTTACGCTGGTGATTTCACATGGCTTCATTCATTATTTTCTTGCATCAGTTTTGGCAGCAGATTACTACTTTTAATGGATGTGTCAGAGGGCATCCAAGAATCTAGAAAAGTGCCGCTGTGTATGTACCTGGCGCAACACACTTAATATCTGGTAGAGAAAAAAATCTCTGCAAAAGAACATACAGTTCCAGACAGGTTGCAGTCACTGACTGTACTACAGATTCCCACTGCATAGAAACTTGCACAGACAACCACCCTGAGGCAAACTTACTTGCAACACATTTATTTGGTGGGCACTGAAGGGCAACACATGCATGATCTGTTCAGCACACTGCAGGTCCAAATCCCCTGGTGCCAGACAATTTGCAGTGTGGTTGCATTTGTGCCTGCACCCCTCTCTCGAGACAATGTGGAGTCTATGGCTGTGTTCCCACCAAATACATTGAAATGCCATAGGAAGCACATACCTATTTAAAAGTCTGCTTGAAAGGCTAGAGTCTGAAAACACTTGAGTGTACCTGCATAAACCACTGAAAACAAGATAGGTGCCTTACTGATCAGAAGGTTGTACTGACTTGTCCTCAAATGCAGAAAAGACAGGTGCTGAGAGCCTGTGTAAATGGAAATACATAAAAAAAATAAATAATAAAGCTCCTTGACATTACAATAATTCATAAACAATCTAGATGGCTTTGTTGCTTTGTCTTTGTATGGTTTTGGCTTATAAAGGTCATAATCTGGCTGCACAACTGAGAAGAAACAAGAAATGGTACAATACAGCCCTTTTGCACCACCCCAGAAGTGCTGAGGAACATTTAGCTGGAAGTAAATAAACCCTGTTTAGCTACATTACCAGCTTATGAACAGCTATGGAGAGAGGGAAGTATGCAATTGAGAATAAGACTCTGGGATTTTTAACAGATATATTTTCATATGCATTTGTTACTAGGAATTTTGTTGTTGTTATTGAAGGATTTCATACCTTCATTGCTTCAATTACATACAGCCTTGACTCATTTTATTCCAGGGCCTTTATTCACACCCCTACCAATGTGAAAGGGCCTCTATATGGATGTAAAAGTAATTTCCTACCATAAAAAAAGTCCAATTGCTAAGCACAACAACAACTTGTATTGGTCCAATAAAATCCGGAAGCCATGCTGCATTGCAGGCATGCCACAGAGACAAAGTAGGGAGAACCTGAGTATGTTTTTAACATCCACTGAGATTAATCTGGATCGGTTAAAATGCATTATGTATTATCATAGGATTATTGTAGAGTCTCTCCTCAACACAAATTTAAGCTTGTTTGTAAACTTTAACTGTGTACATGTTAGTTTGGTATTTTTTACAGTATACATTCATATTTAATAACCTGGCTTTATGATATTTGGTTTAGCAATAATGAGATCAGCCCTGCAATATCTATAGTGACTTTAAGTAATGACTTTTACCATCTAACCAAATGTCCCCCTCAAAGAGCTTTGCTCACAGACATTTATAGCTAGAAATTTATACACTGAAATTTTGTAATAGTGACAGGACTACCTTAGTATTTGAGAGACAGATTTTCAGCCAGGGGTGCTGATGCACTGAGATTTCTCAGTGTAAAATAAGGATACAAGATACAGGAATCATGACTGCCCCCTTTATGCCGTATAATAATTTAGGTTGGAAGGGACCACTGCAGACTAGCTAGTCTAACTCCCTGTACACAGTAGAGCCAACTTCAACATTAAATCCAACTCCAAAGTCAGATCAGGTTGCTCGAGGCCTTGTCCATTCGAGCATTGGCCATGTCCGAGGATGGAGAAGCCACAGCCTCTCTAGGCACCTGTTCCAGTGTTTGACCACCTCCTTTACTAATATCATTGGATGGCAAATCTCAACCTAATGACTGTCAAAAGAGTAGCTTGCTCTACTTCTGCTGGATTAGCAAACTGAATTGACTTACATCACATTATAACAATGCCAGATCCACAGCAAAGGAAGTGGCAGGAGCTCAGAATTAGGAAAGGGTAGGAAACTGTGAGCTACAGCATCTTATTTTCTCGTCAGCAGCACGTTAAATGGTCTTAACCAAGTCATCTGCCTGCATCTTCTCTCCCACTGTGAGTCAGGACTGCCACTGCTACATGCGGGTTCACTCTTTCCCTACTGATTGCTGTGCATCCCTGTTCCTAAGTTGTGTGTCCTCTTTACTGGTTCAAGCCTTTGTTCATTCACATGCTGTAAACCAAATGGAAGACCAAGCTCTTCTTTTAGTGACATCCAGCTTACATAGTTTGTGCAACTGCATCCTAATCTACTGCCGAAACTACATGGTAAGAAGGTACTTTAAATGAATCATCAGTTATAATAACCATTTTTCTTAAACTGTAGCTGTCATCATTTAATTGTAAGTCCTAGTACAAAATAACAGATGAATAAACATACAATTTCTGCAACTTAGTAATTAGACAAGCTCTTCTAACAAGGACTTCTTTTTCCTTTTATATTCTGGAACTCAAATTGCATCTCTCATTTTCCCATAAATGTCTTCACTGACTGGCTAACAAAATAATCTGTACTCATGTTCCTGTCTAGGAAGTTCTTCTGAGCTTACACAGTTGCCAAGAAATAATGACTTGGAAAGTCATGTCCTCTACTTGAAATTCCCCCTCTTAAAAATACCTTCTGTCCCATTTGATTTCATAATATCTCATTTAGATTTTAAATGATCATGAAGATGAACATTCTTCAGCATAAGTTTATCTGGAACTCATCATCATTTGGTCAGTGACTTGAAACAATTTTTTAATGACCAGAGTCAACAAGCCAAATTTATATCTGAGGTAAGAGGGTGCAGCTTCAAGCAAGTCATGAGAAGTCTGAGGTGGGCCTTCACATAGAAAACAAAACATTGGATTTGGAGCCCTGTGTTTTATCCTCACTGGTCTTCTCCCCTTCTGTCTGCAGGCTGAACATAAACCAGGGTTTTAAACATTTTTAATATGTTAATGATTCTTCACCCCTGCAACAAGGAGAACAAGTGGCAAACTGCTTTGAAGCAAAAACATTCCTGCAAGATTTTCAACACCCCCATCCCCCCCATAGAGCTAAAAGACTTGTACCCGTACCCAGTATACAGAAACTAGTTTGTTGCTGAGCATCGGAAGGGTACACAAAAAGGCTGTATAAAAATAAACAAGCAGTCCTTCACCTCACCTCCACCTTAGAGTTTTGAACTCAGATTGCTACTAAAATAGATATATTCTAACCTTGCATCCTGGCAAAAAAAAAATACAAATGACACGCTCTGAAATTTTCACATGCTTCTTTTCCCTGCAACCTGATATTTTCACCTGTCCTTCTCAACAAACTCTGCTGTCTGTTGTTGACAATTGGGTTAGTACCAGACTGACAATATTCTGACCAGTGCATTCAACAAAACAAGACACTCTTCAAAGTTAACAGGGCTTTTATTCCTATGAATGTTATTATTGTGAGGCCCAAATATTGGTGTTCTGAGTATTAGCCACTTAAAGATTTATATGAATGAAAGCTTATAAATGCAGGTCATTGTGGTGTTCATGCCTCTCTTTCCCACAGCAACAACAAATAAGCAGTCATTAACTCAGTTTTCTTTTCCCTTTTAGAACTCAAGTTTTTTTTCATTTCCATTAAAGTTTTTTCTGCCCTTCTCTTTTTGATATGAGGGTCTTTCCATATATTAAGTGCATTTTAATGATTCCACTGAAGAGAAATCTTTCTCTTTTACAATCTGTTCGAATAACAACATAGTTTCACTTGCATATTACTGCAACACCCAAACGGTACTTTAGAAACACAATGAACATTAATTTATCAAATCCACAAGGCTGAGGATATCTGTAGGTATCAGGAGCTGTTAAAGGTAGGCAGAAACAACAAAATGCATTAGGAGAAATGGGGAAGACTCTAAAACTGCCAGAAGATTTCCTCTCTTGTGTACATCTTGGAAAAAAAATAAATTAATAAATAAATATAAATAAAATATAAACTGGTCTTTAATACCACAGGTTATCCATTCAGTTTCTACATTCATCTTTTAGTCGAATTTCCTGACTGTGAGCTAACTTCAACATGCTATCAAGACAGTAATTTTGTACTTAATAGTTTATATTGACCCAGATTACATTTCATGTATCACAACTTTAGAGCATTTTATGGATGCTGCCGCTTTTCATTGTATCCTAGGTACTTTTAAGAAAATATTTCATTACTAGGAAAAAAAAGTCTAAAATGTATTTAAGGTTGGTAATTACTATACTCTCACATCATCTAAAGTACTCAAGTAGTTAAGAAGAAGGTTATGAATAGTCAAAGACCTCATACATTTTATGTTGCCCTCATAATAAACACAAATACCTTTTAGTTCTGATTCATCATGGGCCACAAACAAAACATGAACATACAAAGCTGCTCTTCAGATAGTATAAATTGGCATAGCAACTTAAGTGTTAGTTGAGCAATGATGATTTACACCATCTGTGCTTACAGCCCATTACAAGTTGATTTCAATACAAGTACACCAGCCTACAGACAAATGACTAGCAGTGAGTAAGAACTAAAAGAAAGAAGGTAAAGGGGGGTGTTTATTGTGACAATTAACTTAATTTCTGGAATGTGTTTGTGATTTTGTTTTTTAATGTCTTGGGGGGGTGTTGTTAATTAAATATTTTTTCTTTAGATATAGAGAAAAGTGAGAAAAGTTACTAGTTAAGTTTCTCAGTTGCTGCAGATTTGTCTGAACTTGCTGTTTCTTGAGAGCAGTATTTCATTATTCTGTTTCCTGATGACAACATGTTATTATGCTCCTTTTCTGTAAATAATACTTATTATGATCTCCAATTTCAAATGCCCTCTCAAAACTTAATCTTGCTGCTTCACACTGAAGTGGTTTGACTATCAAAACAGTCACTTTGTTTTCTGTTGAAGATGATTCCAATTAATCAAAAGCCCCTAAGCTTCATAAAGCCCATCCATAGCACCAGAAATTTTTATTCTTCTTCCTTTAAATTTTCTCATTGTCTTCTGTTGTCTATCTCACAGACTTTTGTGTGTATGTGTGTCTAATTGCAAACTAAGCCAACAAACTTTTGTACAAGTGCTTAATTTTATTAAGTGTCCCTGATCAGGTTAACGAAAAAAAGTTACTATTGCTTTCAAGAGATGGAGAGAGGAAGAAGGATGACTTAGTGGTTAGATTTAGGATTTAAGGGAACTTGGTTCATTTCTCTGATCTGCAACTGGCTTGCTATACTAACTTGAATGAGCTACTCTCAGTAACTCAGTCTTACACCCATAAAACATAGTATCCTCTGTCCCATAAAAGACTTACAAAAATAAGGGGTTCTCAGAAGCTACAGACAGGGATCGTGTAAATTCTTGTTGAGTAACAGATAGAGGATTTATGATTTAAGGGAAGCAGACAGCTGGCAATCTCTTTCTCTTTTCTCTGTACTTTCTGCCACCCCAGTTCCTGTAATTCTCCCTTTCTTTTCCACTGCTCCAAATCATCCACTGTTGTCTTACAGAGAGCAGGAATATTGCTCCATCTTGTCTTACATTTCTCCTGGCATAAGAACCTGTATCTGCATTGAACCTAGACCTCTCTGCTTGCATACTAACTCCGGCCTGTTTGACATGCGAAGAATATGACAGTGCTGGAGAAGCTACAGGGAAGTAGAGGTATGAAAACTACCTGTAGCAACAGACTAGTGAGGCTATTCTCATTTCAACATTTTCCAGAGGAGTAGAACTTCCCAAGTCCTGATACACACAAGAAGAGAAGAATGGGGAGATAGTAATTGTTCTCAACTCACTGTTATCCCTCGAGCATTGCTACTCTGCAGCCTGCATCTCTGCAGCCTGCATTTCTCACCACTCAAATTCCCCCTCTCCAGACTGAACTTTGTGATCTCACACTGAACTCTGTGATCTCCATCTGCCGACTTTTCTCTCTTCTGCTCTTTCTCAACCCTCAGTCCTACATCTTCTATTCCTACCAGTTTCCAAATCCTCATGTTCCCATTGCTGCTCTCCCACAAACCTGCATTCCTACTCCTGCCGTACCCTGCTATCTATGCCGACAAACCTAGTAGTATCTAAAAATGCTATGAATGTTTCAATGTGGGTGCCTCAGCAACCCTTCTATTTTTAAATACCCTGAAGAGTTATCAGTACCAATTATGTCTGGTACAGCAGTCTGCTCTGAAAGCAGATTAGGCCAAACTACCCACTGCCCCTGAAGCTGTCCATGAAGAAAGGTCATCCCCTCACTTCCCATCTGCTGACTTGGGTTTCCCCTAATCCATTTCAGCCATCCAAAACAAACCAGTTCAGCTGACATCTACTATTTAAACTTTTTAAGCTACTCCGGTTGACTTTGGCCAAAACAAATTTGGGAGGGATTGCATGAGCAGCTTGCAGGTAGGTAGGAGAGGTTGTAACCTTTGGCAGAAGACAGCTGTGACAGTGACTGAGAGCTGTCTGAGAATGGTAACCTCTTCAACAACCCCGCTTCAGCCCATGGTGGAAGTGAGTACCCACAAAGGGATTTGAGATCATGGTAAATTCTGTTCTTTAAGTCAGTTCTCAATGATTTCGCAAGAGGTTCCTCTGGCAAACCACTCCTTTCCACTGTGCAGAAAACATGATGACGTTACTCAGGCTGCCATTCATCTTTCCCCTGTTTAATCACTGCTAACTGATTAACCAAGTGAAGTGCCACCAAATCCTAGCTGGAAAAGGAACAGAAAGCTCTGATAGCTTTTATGAATAAAGAAAGAGAAACCTTTGTAAACAAGGTGCATGACCTCCAGTTCTTGAAAGTAACCACCTATTCCCTCTCCCCAGCCCTCCAGCAATAGGAGTAGTGGGGGGTGACACACAGCCGCTCCTGGCAGAAGCAGTATGTGTACTGGCAGGACATGGGAGCATGTTAAAGTTTGAGCGCTGTTGCATAGCCTGCTGGATAGACACCACAATGTCTTTTGCCCTTGTTTTACCCTATATAGACACTTCAGGTCTTATCTCATGAGCTTGATAAGGAGGCACAAGAAAGGGAGGCTAACATTAACTCTTTCGGTACTCTTTTAGCAAAAAGGGGCAGCAAGCACTGAGGCAAAAAAAAAAAAGATGAATCACTGGGCAGAAATGTAGCAAGATATATTTCATAGAATTGACAGACCTTCGGGAAGCTGGGGACGAAAGGTCAGCAGCCAGAGACACCCACAAAGCCAGGCAGCCCCTCTCCCAGATGGTTCAGGAGTTCACCAAGCTAAGGCCTGCCTGACTCTCTCCCTGTTTCGTGCATGCAGCTCAGATCATTTCCAGGAGCCTGCTGTGCAAATGGTAGGAAGGAACGAAAGGCTTTCAAGGAAAAAAATTAAGCTGGAGTTTAGACTCTGACACGCAGACGAGCTACTGCTCCTTGACGAGTGACCACCTGCCAGCTGAGGCATGTCAGCTGCCAACACACGCACGCCTTGACCATTGCAAACAGGAGGTAAAAGACACAGACACTAATCTCAGTGAAGCGAGGTCAGATGCTGGTGTGTTTGAGTCCTCCAGGCTCCTTCTGTTTGTGTCTTCAGGTTAGCAACAAACTTGTACAGTTTCACCCTGTGATGCTCTCCTGGATCAGACTCCCAGCTCAAGCTCAAGCTGAATATATAAAATTATTCTTAGTAATAACTTCAGCCTGCAGGAGTCAGTTGTGATATCACAGGGGTTTAGTCGCACCTTTTATTACATTAGGAAAAAGAAATCTCCTGACTCTGTGTTGTGCTTTAAGCCCAGCCAGCTTACAGGACACTCTATGTTAATAAGGCTTTAACTTGCTCTCCTAGACTTTTTGTGTATAACTTTCTTCAGCTAAAACCAAAACTATTCCAAAACGGTCACGACTATTTTTTATTCCTACAATTCTACAATGAGGAAACTTTTTCAGTGTCCCAGTTAAAAAAAAACCCCAAAAGTTACATAAGGTGTTACTGAGTTGACATGACAAAAGGGAAGAGAGAACTCAAATGTCTTTCCTCCTCACCATATGCCCTCTCCGCTGCTCCCCACTTCCCTTTGTGAGGATAACCGTGCTGGAACTATTTGTTCCTGCACTTCTTTGGTCTGAATAAGCTAGGCGCTGGCTGTCACCTTGAGTTTCTCTGGCACGCTCTCCTCTGATCTCCTTCATCGAAATGGGTCAGTTGTAGTTCCGCTAACCAGCAGTTGACTGTGCACACTTTCAATACTCTGGGCACTTCGGGGATCTGCAGAAGGTTTTTTCAGGGCAGCTGGTTAACTGAAACAGAAAGGCAAAACTGCTTTTTACCTTCTACAAGACAGACATACGCAAAACAGTGAACATACCAACGCTGAGTTGCATTACCACAGTTTCTTCACTGCTTTTGGTCTTTCTTTCATCATTGCCTTAGGGAGACCGGGCTTCTCTTAGGAATTCTCTCTCCCCTGCACATTCTGCACTCCCTTGCAGAGGATGTGACTGTTCTGAAGTGCCAACAAGGCTTCCTCATGGGATAAAATTCAACTCCTTAGCACCAGGCCCTTCATCAAGGTGGTTCTTGGTCAATTTTGCCAGAACAGAGCCCAACACTGTAAAATTTGTTCGGAGCTGCCTGCTTTCTGACATACCAACCACACAGACCATTTACTGTGGGTGATAGCTGCGTGCCTTTCCCAGAGCACTTAGTTTTAAGAGACAGACACCATGAGTATAAGGAGCCATGCAGTTAATCCGCTTTCACATGCTGTCTTCCAAGGGTTTGTGTTACAGGGATTCAAAAGCCAGCAGAGGTGACTGGCTGGAGTTTGAATTCAGCCATGTAAGACATCCTGTATACTCAGCAGTGCTGGCAGGCTCCCTGTAGTGACAGTGATGTCTCTGTGGAGAAAGAGGGCTGCAGAATATTCTGGTGTACCTGGAAGAGGGATGTGTAAGAAAGGCAGGACCCACCGAGCCCCTGAAGGATGTACCTCACTAGTTAACACTGGTACTAGCCAGAAGAGATAGGTGTTAGATAAAAATAAAGATGCTCCTGTCTATCTGTTTAGACTTAACTTGCACTTTCGTCAAGTTATTGGTTTCAGATTTTTTTAAACAGGTTATTTAAAGGCCTTATAGCACAGCAGCCTTCCAGTACCTAAAGGGGCCCTACAAGAAATCTGGAGGGGGACTTTTTACAATGGCGTGTAGTGCCAGGACAAGGGGGAATGGATTTAAACTGGCAGAGGGGAGATTTAGATTAGACATCAGGAAGAAATTCTTTCCTGTGAGGCTGGTGAGGCCCTGGCACAGGTTGCCCAGAGAAGCTGTGGCTGCCCCATCCCTGGCAGTGTTCAAGGCC
>JAVHNF010068064.1:0-18156 GCA_034783455.1 Micropsitta finschii | reverse complement strand
CCTTCAGGATGATTTTTCTAGACAGTAAGAGTGGAAACATTTTACATTTTGATGTTACTTTTGTATTGTTTCAAAACTCCTCCCGCATGCCCTTACCCGGCGGCCCCTCACCTCCGGAGGAGAGCGCCCGCACCGGACAGGTCGCTGCCCCGGCCCGGGCGGGCTCCTGCCGCCTTCGCAGGTGGTAAGGCACCGGGGTGACAGGGAGGGGGGTACGGGACGGGGACAGCACCGGCGGGCCGGCCGCCCGCTCCGCGCTCTCCCTACCTGCCGCGGGTCGGCCGGCACCCTGCTGCTGCCCGCGGGGGCTCCTGCCTCCTAGTCCATTCCCTTGTCACCTCACGGTAGCCACCTGCCTCTCCTCGTAGAGGCGGGAGAAAGCTGGGCGCGTTTTGTGGGTGGAGGGGATGCAGCTCGCCGCGGGAAGGGATGAGCAGGAGCCCGCTGCCTTCTCCAGCGCGCCCCGAAACCGGCTGCGGGGGATGTTTGGGGAGGCTCCTGATAAGCCATGTGTGCGCGCCTGCCTTTCTAAACTTAGTAAACAGCGCTGGCCCCGAATAGACTTTCGACTGCTTAAAATGGGCGAGGATGCTTTAAAGCCCCGAAGGGCTCCCCAAGAAATGTTGGAAATTGTGCCGTTCAACTTGGAAAACGTTTAAATTGAGGCAGTTGACAAAATGGAGGGCTGCCGGGGAGTCCAGGAGTGAAGCAAATTGCAAATTGTTAACCTGGTGTTGGGCTCGCGTAAACTCATAACTCGGTGGCTGGTTCCAGGACGTGGCCTGACAGATAACCCGCTCCTGACTTCATTTTTTCCCCCCAATAGAAGCTGCAGGGATGAAGCGTTGAGTGTGCATCAGTGCGTCCTGAACAGGGTATATGGGATGCGCCTATTGCAAAGCGTGACCAATGGTAGGGTTTTTCAGTGGCCAAAACCAATTTGGTTAGATGTCAGTTGAGAAGGTGTTCTTTTAGAACACAGAAAGCCAAGATAATTTGCTTTCTCTTATTGTCATTTCAGCTGGTTGAAATAGAAAATCGATATTTTGGGTTTCCTTCAAGTGAAGGGTGTAGTCATAGGGAGCTGTATTGTCTGACCTATGACTAACTTTTTTTGTTCAAACATTCGGTGTATACCCAGCAGAATAAATAGATCTATGCTAGTTTTGAAAGCTAAAAGCAGATTGGACTGTTTCTCCTTGTAAGGATGTGTGTTGGGGTTCTTAAAAGAAAAAACCCCAAACCCCAAAATGATTTCGTAATCCTTGCTTTGAGATTTATGCTATTCCTGGCAGCATGTGGTTTGGTAGATACAGCATTTACGAAGTCACAAGTGACCAAACAGGAGTTGGTTTAGACTCTTGTGTTTTGAGGGGAGGTGGAAAAATAGTAAGTCTTAATTTCTTTTTATGGTGTTCATCCCACTGCCCGTTGGAGATTGAAGCATTCATCACAGTTGTTTATGTTGGTCGTCTGGGGGTTTCTATTTGAATGTGGAGCAAGTATGCAACAGGAGGGGTGTACATGTATTTTTAGCTTTAATTTCTAATGACAAAAGATACAAAGAATACCAATACTCAAAGGTAAATCCTGCATTTACTGAGTATGCTTATTAATATTTTTAGGAAGGAATCTATAAAAATGCCTGAGGTATAATAAATTCTGGTCGTTATGCTTGTTTAATACAATAGTGCTTCAGTATACCTTAATGCACAATTTCGAAGTTTTTATTAAATGAACACATAAGGAAAAGCAGCAGAGAATGTGTCAGTTCCTGTGCTAATTGGAGGTGGTAGCTGTAAAATGCTTGTATGGTTTAATGCATGTGCAAAGGTCCAGAAAGCCCAACCAAGCATTAAAAACCTCAGCATGTTGAATAAAGATACATAAATACATTCCTGTTCCAGTAGCTCTGGTCTTGTTAGCTATCTAAGCAGATACAAGGGAACAAAATCTCAACAGAAAAACTTCTGTAGAAGAAAGTGTTTATCTTTGTTTCTGTAAAATGCATTCTCCTATTTCAGTGAAGGCAACTAATCTGGCAAGGCTGTTTTCTTTTTAACTAGAATAGCTTCGACTGTCCATAGGAGCAGTATTGGCAGGAGCTGTGCAGGAATGTGTTAAATGGATTTCGCTAGGAACTCCATCTCCCAAGCCAGCCCCAGCTCCTCTGGGGTCGTGCCAGCCCTCAGCCCGTGGGAGGAGTTCTGGTTGTATCTGCCATGTGCCTGTGCACCTTCCTTGGCAAAATGACTGCCCTGGAAGCCCTGTGCTTCCGTTGCTGCCACAGCCAGTAGCTGGAGACAGGGTGAGTGAAGTTGTATGGAGTTACTGGAAACTGGATAATGGGACAGGTCAGACACTCTTCTGCCTTTGAGCTAAGTGATTCGTGTAGGCCTTAAGAAGCCCTCGAAGGGCAAATTCAGGCTCTCTTCTAGACCCCTGTAAGAAATGCCAGATAGGTTAGCATTTATTTCTGTTACTTGCATTAGTCTTCAAGTGAGGTCTGCTCCAAGGCGTTGTGCATTAAGAGCTGCATGTGGGTTGAGAGCCTTATTCAGTCACCTGTCTTCTCAAAGTTTGACACCTTAATCCCAGACCTGTTCAGGAATATTCACTGTTTTCAAAATGCAGGTTTTCTAAGAAATATAGTAAACACAGTAACAGCATTTTTTCACTCAAGAAAAAGTAGGCAGGGTGATAGTTTTCACTTTATAGTACATCTGTTGAATTTTCGTTTCCTGTAAGAACAGTCAGGAAAGCATCATAGATATTCTTCAAGTGCTGACAATCCTTAACAGCCACATGGCATGGAGCAGTTACTGTCAAAGGATGAGGTGTATAAGGACTGGCACATCCCTTCCTTTTTGTTTCACTCCTAGGAAGAAACGTGGGTTTGGCCTGCGAATCCTGTGACTGTGTCCCTACTGATATGTTGTTATGTTGATCAAGTGATTAAACATTTCTTGCATTTTTGTAATATTTTATGCATGGTTGTGTAATGGTACATCCATGATTATTTAAGAATTGTCAAGAAGCTGTCTTTCTGGGTGATAGAGACGTAGCTGTGTCCCTGATACGTTGAATGGTATGTTCACTTTGCCTACAGTTCCTTAAGGATTGCTTCCAGATTTCTTGTAATGATATGGAAGGTTTCTGTAGAATATTTTAAATGTCAGTAACTACTTGTCATATTAGTATTGGTAAGGTTTCTCTGACTTATTTGATGTCCTCCTTCATAAACAAAGGGTCATTCTTTAGGGCTGTTGGTTGCATATGTGGCCTCTGCTTTCTGCATGAATCAAAAGCCATAGGTGACGGATAGCCAGGTGATGTGTATCAGGCTGTCTGGACTAAAGTCATTGATTAACTGAAGACCAAGAGTCATTTACGTGAAGGTGAGCACTGTTACTTGAGGCTACTTCCTCATCATTATTTAGGAGACCCTCTCCTCAGTATTTTCTTTATCACTAGTTTAATAGTAGCACCACCCTGCTACCAAAGCTAATTGAGATGAAACTGGCTCTGGAGTAGAGCCTGTGGCTAGAGGCTGAGATGCCTTGTGCTACTGCAGTGTTGCTACATACAGCTATGGCAACAAGGAAGTTCATGTTGCCACTTCTCTGCTTCGCCAGACCTGATCTTTAGATTGGTATTAGCTTAACAGTTCCAAATAGGAGATCTCCATTATAGTTATTGTGTAACTTCCCATAACACCTGAAGGAAACCAAAAATACACATTTAATGGTAAAATTTGGCATCTTAACTTTTGGGTTTCCATAGTTTTAATCTGAGCAGTTCTCTGTTTGCTTATGGATAGGGCCTGTTGGCAGCTGTCACAGTCTCCCGTGGAGATGATGTTGGCCACCAGCGAGTGACTATTTCTCAGCGATCAAAGAAAATTGGTGTCTAGGGTGTGTGTATGGAGGGCGAGAGGGAAGATGGGCATGAGTTCAAGGCCTTGTGTTTCCTTTTGCTGCGCTATGTGGTCTGCTGCTGAGCCAAGACTGACCTAGTCGGAGTTGGCTCTGGGAAGGCTGGCAGCTTTCCATGTTGTGTCCCTACGAGATGCTCCGGCAGCTGAAGAAGACCCCAAAATTAATAATTTGGCAGGGTAGGAGAGACTATTGCCTCAGTGATTGGAGGTTTCCTGTGGGGCTGTGGGGATGCAGAGTGATCTCTTCTGCCACAGACCTTCCAAGCTCCTATGCTGCTATTTTTCTGTGCTTGCACTGTCTGAAGCTGTAACATTTGTGCTGTGTGAATATATGAAAGGAACTGCTGAAACAAAGTCCTTCTTTGAGAAGAAGTCAGTTATCTCTGCTTTATCTTGGTCACAATAAGAGCCATATGTCACTAGTAACTTGTGCAGTTTCTCTTCAGTCTGTTCTTGCTACACATAGCAATATTAGTTCCAAGTTTTCATTCTGGTTCTCATAAACTAGGATCAGCTCCTTGCACAGACCTCCTCAGGTGAATTTGCAGTCTCGTTTGGTGTCAAACTTCTGTCAGATGTTTAACAAATAAAGATGCAGAAGTGGAGGTGTGCAGAGGCTTTTATTAGGTGAGGATAGATGTAATTATTTTCCTCCATAAGACCTTTTTACATGCTTTCAGGGTGATAGCCTGCTAAAATATTTTTCTTCATAAAATCATAACTGTGTTCCATTGCATTAGTTTGGCAGAAAACTCTGACACACAGTTTCTAATATCAAGACTGAAACAGCGTTGCGCATTTTCATTATTCTACACTTGATTTTGCTTTACTATAATAATCTACAAATTCTGCCTGTTTATTCACTAAGTGGTAGATTAGCAGCTTGTACAAATGCTATCTTTTTAGACATCCTTGCCTTCTTATCTGAGGTTTTTCACATTACTGAAGGAATTGTGGGAGGCAAAAAGATGGGTCTGAGCGCGTAATGTAGAAACATTGGAATGAGAACTTTACAGAGAGTATAAAACGAGGAGGACAACAGGGACTAATTGTATGAAATTCCTTTTATGCACACGTTCTTGAGTTTGAATAACTAGTATGTATTCAGCCTGCTGGATTAGAAAGTTTTGGCTCTGTGTGTGTAGCATAGATGTTGCTCTCAAAATAGGAAAGCAGCTCTCCCTCCCCCCACACTATTACAGATAAAATTGATTTGGTACTGTTTTGCTCCTACTGCACTCCTAGTAAAGCTTAAAGGCTGCATAATTCATAATGTCAGGGATATAAACACCACACTTCTAATAGCCTGAGTGCTGTTCTTGCTTCTCACTTGCTAGGTGTAAGAATCATTCACCCCAGACTTTAAAGTCTCAACTCCAGTGTCAGGACTTGGGTTTCTACCTGCAAGATGGTGCTTGCAGGGGTGTAACTTTCTTGACAGTGCATATTTCTTTAAGTTTATACAGTCCCTTAAGCATGGAAGCCATCCATCTTCTAAACACCAACTTCCAAATACATGCTTTTTTAAAGGGCTTCTGGCAGTGTGCTGTTTTGCTACTGAAACAAGCCTTAATTTCAAAGGTGGGTTGTAAGCACCAAGGATGTTTGCCTAAAGAACAGGCACGAGATTACTTTCAACTTTATGTATTAATGCTATCTGGAATAAGTATAGCACATATCATCTATACAGTTCCCAGAAGTATTTTGTTACAGGTGGGAACCAGTTTACGTGTTGGGATTGCATACATTCTCAGCATTTTCTCTTGCTTCCCAGCTCTGCTGTCCCTCACATGGAGTCTGTTTGAACTCTGGAAAACTGTGAGGGAAGAGAACTGGATGGGGAGGAAACCTTGTATTACATGTCTGTCTTCTAACTCCATCATACACAGATGTGCCTTTCTAAAATAAAAGAATATAGGTAGAGACCTCTTAATAGGAACACTCGGGCAGCAAACAGAATAAACTTCAGCTTGGTTTCAGCCTTGCCAGTTCTTAAACAAGGACAAAGAATATTCCAGCAAAAAAGTACAGCAGTAGTCTTAGTGCATTGGGTTGACATGTTGTTAGGTCCAAGTAAGTCTGAAAGAATAGACTAGATTGAACCCAGATTAGCGGGAGGCAAATTGTGTCACCACTTTAGTAGGGCTCAATGTGCCTGCCCCAGCACCCTGTGTGCAAGGCGGGTGTGCTCCAAATTGAGGATAGGCTGTGAAAATCTCTCTTTCCATAGTCTGTTTGAAATTCTGTATTGATGGCAAGTTTCTTCCGATAGCAATAGGACTCAGTAGCTTCTTCCCCCTTCTCCCAAGGTACTCCTATGTTATTTCAAATTCCTAAAAGCTCTTAAGCTTTACAGTGAGTGCTCTGAGGCCTTACTGAAGAAAGGTAATCCATACTGGCTGGTCTCTAGGTTCATAGTCCTGATCTAGCTCACTGCAGGGGTGTTGGACCAAATGAACTTTGGAGGTCCCTTCTAGCCCAAACTATTCTATGATTCTATAATCTCAGGAAGATACAGCAGCTGAAAGCAAACAGGGACTGACCTTATGAGAGCTGGTAAAATTCATGTTCTCCTAGCTAGCAGGAGACTCATTTAGGGCATATTTAGGCAAAATACTAAAGCTGCTTGCACTTGTATTTTCCTCTGCTTCCTTGTTTGTTTCCTGTTATTGTCTCCCTTTCTCACTTTGGTTTGTTTTTTCTTGCATGTAATTTACCATCTGAATATGTATATGATCTGTTTTTTCTGGTCAGTGGAGTGAGGTCTCTTGTCCAGCTGTTGAAAATATCTGACTTCTCATGGTTGAGAGGTTGTGAGCATGCTGTCAGCTTCTCAGTCATTCATTCTGATTGCTAGGTGATCCATGTTTGGATACCATCCAGCTGACAAAGCCTGTTTCCTCAGTGTGGCTCACTTCACCTGCCTGCTATGATTTCCAGGTGGACCTGTTCGAAGATGCCTTAAAAATCTATGTGTCCAGCCCAGGCACAATTGTATGAGTAGCCTGTTTGTCACCTGTTTAATCTCAAAATATTACTGAAAGAAAGTTAACTCCTTCAAGCATAAAATGTATGAAAAAGAATAGTAATACAAGTCCAAATCTCCAAGATACTAGTCAGAACAGCAAAAGAAAGTATCAGAATACTAATGCTGTCATTGCAGTTTCCCAAGATACTCTTTCCATAAAGAGAGACACATTTCCCTGTCCATGGCATGAGGTTTGTAACTGGATGATCTTTAAGGTCTCTTCCAACCCAAACCATTCTCTATGAACTTTCTGCCCTCTTAAATGTACAGGACTTGCATCTTTTCCTCCAGCTGAGGCTTGCATGACTTGCCACCTCTCCTGCAGGTATGACCTGTTCTGGAATGAGGAAATGGGTAGTGTCTTTTCCCTTCTGCTTTGTGTATGGTTAAACCTACAGAAAGCTGTGGAGGAAGCTCAGGCATGCTGTTCCTCTGACAGCCTTCTGCAACTACAAGCTATTAATGACCATTGCCTTTCATGGGCAAAACCAGTACTGGCAATTCCTTTGTGCACTTTATTTAATGGCGTAACAAGCAAGCACATTAGCTATTTTTATTCAAATGCCCAGACATAAGCCAGTATGGCAAAGTGGCTATGAAGTGTCTGCATAGCTAAGTGAAAATACAGCTGCTGTTTAACACTAGGTCTTTTTCTTTAAGTTACAGGATTTTGAGAGGGTTCAGCCAATGATCATGTAATCTTTCTAATTGAGCTGTGGTGAGGATTTTCAAGATTTTGCATTAAAATAGGCAGAATGTTCCTTTTAGTCATTGACTTTGTCTACTGTTTCAGTCAACAATAAGGAGGTAATGCAATAGGGGAGATGGGTGGGTGAAGAAGAAGGGACTGATTCAGGTTAAAGGTTCAGGTCTTGGCCTTTCAGGAAGCTTTGGGACTATCTCTTCGTACGTGCTGCTTAGTGGCAGGCACGCAAAAAATGCTGAATACAGTGACCCTGTTAGCAAATGCTAGAGAGAAGCTGTGTTTGTTTGTGGAATTTTTAAAGGCTGCCACGTCCTTCAGTGGTGGTTTTTCTTCCTTTTTCTTTCCTTTCCCCTTTTCCTTGAAGAGTGAGACAATCTACATTGGCAGAAAAATGGTTTTCATGGCTTGGTGAATAGTTGAAAAGGAAAATAAGACAGTGTTGATTATTTAAATCTTTGAACATTTCAGAGCCAAGAACTTACCTTATGGACTGTCTTGGAAGGGGTGTTGAGCATTTAGGGGTTTTGGTGTATACATGCTCAGCAAATAGTCCTACCTAGGTATTGATGTGCATGGTCTCTAGTTCAATTTTGGCTTAAAAAAAAAAAAAAACAAAATGAAAACTTTAAGCAAATGACAGATGTTAAAGGTCCTAAGGAAAAAAAAGAAAATCACTTAATACTATGCTTTCCCTGACCTGGAACCTGACTAATACTGGAGTAGATATCCAGTGGTAGCATACTTTTAAATATCTTTGCTTAACTAAATTACAGAGTGTGCTTACAGAATTCTTCTTGTTATATCCACCAAAGTAAGGCATTTCTACTGAGTGCTTAATATTTGGCCCAACTGGTGTTACTGCTTTTCAGTACAGTCAAATGTGATTCTTATTTAGCTATAATCACCTGGGGTTTTTTTTTTGTTTATGTTGGCAAAGTGAATGTACAAGTGTGACTTCCTCCTTGCAAGGTCCCTCCCTTTAACAGTCAATTGTTATACATCAAAACACAGCTGGAGAAGTCTACCTATTGGTAGAAAATAGCATTACTTTGTTGGACAGGTGGAGTGGGATGGGCATCAAGTTGATCAGCTGCTTTGGGATATGATGAAGGAGAAGTAATTAAACACCAGTATATAATCATGTCTTTTAGCTTCTCCACTGGCAGTAAAATGGGCTTCCTTGAATTCAGAATTCTGCAGAATATGTTCTGATTCGGATTTAAATGGTTAACTTGAAATGCAGTGCTGTGTTTTGATGCTCATGGACAGAGTCATGATCCTTGTGCTTTTACTCAAAACATGGTTACATTGGGCTACAATGGAAAAATATTCAGGCTTATCACTCTCTGAAGTTTCAAACAGTATGTCCAGTTTCAAAAGTTGTGTGATATTAGGGTCAACTATCATTGTGAAAATACTAGTAAAGGGAGATGTGTGTAAGGAACAGAACTAGAGAGAGAGAAAGAATGGGGAATAACAGAAAAGGAGAGGTATTGATCAGATGTTTGAAAAATATACCCAGATGGGCTAAATAAAGGAGAGAGGAATAAGAGAATAGAGTCAACAGGAATGGGAAGTATTTTTTGAAAGAAATAAGTTCTGCATTAGTTGCACATGAAAACGAGCCTTCTAAATCACAGAAAACATAGATCTAAAGTGACAACAGGGTAAGATCATTCCACTTTTGCTAGTAATACAGACTTTGAAGGTAGTAGATAGCAAAAGAGTTTTTTTCTATGTGTTTGAGGAAAAGCCTTTTGACAGGCTGTCTAAATGAAGTCAAATGACAAGTTACAGGAAGTACAGGGAAAGGTGTAGCTTCTAGTGAGTTCACTTGAAATACCACATGTAGAAAATATCTTCTGAAGATTGTTAAACACTAATGAGTTAAGTGTTTTGTCCTTCGGAGTCTGTATTTTAGTTTATAATTCGTGTAACCAAAGATCTTAAAAACTAGAATCTTAAACTCCATCTTAAAAACTAGAAATGATGGATTAGAATATGTGGCAGCTGTTGAGAGAATAATACTGTGTGGGTTTGTGTATTTGGTCTTTATCGCTAGACATTTGTAAATATTTGAGAATGACTTGATTTCAAAACTTTGCACTGTAGACCATGTCTTCATGTTGGACATCTATAAGGGTCAGACAGTTAAGCTTCAAATGGCATGCTTCTGAGTCCACATTGATATATCTTTCAATGCAACTGAGAAGGTGGGAAGGAGTGGGGAAAATGATCTGTCTAAACACTTCTGTTGTGAGTTGCTATTTTTCTTCATGCTGTTACTAATTTATTTTTTGATTTTTAAAAATCTGGCATGTTTGTGGTTATTTTAGATGGAAGAGAAACTTTTATCTTTAAAAAAAGAAAAAACAATTTGGCAAATTTTGTGTTTGCTTCTAGAATACGTCAGTTCAAGAGCCTCATGTTCTCTACATTGCAGGTACAGATGTGCCAGCTGCCCCTGCTGTTTGTCTTCAAACATTTTTGTGTTACATTATGTGCTGCCATCCGTGTGAGGGCTTTGTAAGTACAACTAATCAGTGCCATAAGAAGCTTTAACCTAAATACACAAAGCAGAAGAGCAGTAGTCTAAAGGCTATTGACAAAGTGTTTTTTTTCCAGCTGTGCTCATAGAAAAGGTTACTGAGTCCAGCTGCTTGACACAGTCCCTCTACCTCTGGCTGCTGCCCTGGGTCTGCTGCTTAGGGTAGCTTTTATGAATGTTTGCTCTTGACTTGAGGCCAAGACAGAGAATGAACTCACAAGTAGATTATTTTGTTGTTTGAGCTAACCTCTTTGTGCTTTGTTTGAAGCAGACCAGAAATCCATCACGCTGTTTGCTCCATAGGATCAAGGTGGTTGTTCACTCCATTCCAGACCTTAAATTACCTGTTTTTTTGGCATATAGACAAACCTTAAAAGTAGAATACTCTGTAGACTATCCTCTCCTTTCTTCTGTGTTCTGCCCAACTTGCTATTACACTTGTTGTCCAAAAGAAATAGGTTCAGTAGCAGTAAACGTGAAATGGGAGATCATTAGCATGGATCCACTGAAACTGGTGGAGATGTCTCAAGTTAGTACAATGTACATTTCTATGGCAGGTAACACAAAATGCTCACAGTTACTGTGATTCTTATTTTCCCAGCCACTGTCATTGCAGACTTGCTCTTTTAATGGCTCTCAGGATCCCACAGTGAGCCAGATCACGGAACTAGAAATGTCTGGGAATTGTTTGGATGTGGTTTGTTTGTGTGTTTGTTTATTCTGCTTCTCTAGTTAGTTTATGACTGGTTTAGCTCTTTGAGTCAGCTCAATGAATTAAGGTATGAGCTGGCATAAGGGACATGGTTGGTCTCTGGTAGCCATGAGTTAGCGTGTTTTAAGCTGCCATGGAGTGTAGCCCCTCAGTCTGCCCTATTGGTTTGATGCGTGTATGTGTGTGAGGCTCTGAAACAGCAGTTCTTGGAGCAGCCAGAGGCATGACGGTCTCTCCCCTGTTCCTGTGACTGGCTGTTGAGGGGGTAGGAATGGGTTTTGTGGTTTAGTAGCCAGGCGTCCTGCAGCAAAAGAATTTCCTCTTGTTCGAGAGAGCTTCCTTTTGCTCTTGTTTAGGGGTTTCCTGTGCTTGGCCAACAAGCCAAGTCTTGTGTTGAAGTTACTCATGTCCTGCAGTGCAGGTAAGCCCATTGCAGTCCATAGCAACCTGAAAGTAATTGAAACTCAGAAGAATTCTTTTCCAAGCTTGTCTTCTGCAGAGGCAGCAAGAGGTATGTTCATTACATGGATCTACCCACTGGAAGCTAAAACTGGAACCGTCAATCCAAGATAAAATACCGATTGCGCTTTGTTTGGCACTCTGCAGTCAAGATGGCTTTTCTTAACTTCCAGGAGCTCCAAGAGCTTTGCTTTGTGCTCCATTGGAAACTTTTATTTGTCTGCCATCTGACAAGTTCAGAACTTGAGTTCTGTCAGGATTCTTTTTTTTTTTTTGAGCAGGACGTATACGTGTGCTTGTTTTTTCTATGAATACGAGCACATGAAAACTGTGTATCTGTACATACATGAACATGCCCATATGTATGTATACATGCATACTCTGTCCAGAGCAGCTTATTATCTTATAAACCTTCCAAAGTGATTTATTTATGTTTTATATGGTAAGAAAAGCAATTAATTAGCGAGCAAAGCAAAACAACCTTGCAGATTAAGCTACATCTAGGTATAATGAATTGGGAAGATCTGGACACATGGTCTTCATAGAACGCTTAGTATGTAGTTTTAGTGGTTGTAGCTATCTCAAGTAGGTAGAAAACTTTTGTCCAATCCATAGCTTATAGTGTATCTGGTTTGAATATAGTTGCGATTTACAGTTGTGATCATTAATTGGTCTTTCAAGGAAATTGAAATGAAAACCTCATCCCTTTCTTCTTAAGCCTTGAAATAATTTCTTTTCATTTTACCAAATAAGTATGATATAAAAATCTCTTTTCTGCCTTCCCCTTTATCCTTGTATTAATTTAGATGGTATCAGTGTCTTCAGAGTTGTCGTGCAGAACTCTTCTTTTGCTCACTTTTTAATTGCTTGTCATCTCTGCCCACTGCTTTGGGGGAGGTGTTGATTAAAACTATAACTCAATTTAGTACTCCCATTCCTCTTTAAGCAGTGTTTCTGACTTCTTTTTAATTAGAAGACTGTATTTTTTGCATGTTTTTGATCTCAAAATCATTTGGGTTTTTTAGATGTTCTTTACATTTACTGTGAGTAATAGTATGCTGATAGAAGAATCATCTTCTTGGAGTCCTGCCTAGGGTAAAAGAGTTGTGCCAGTTCAGCTGGAGCTCTGCAGAGCTCCTGTCACTGTATGACTGTCTGCATTGATGAAATGTAGTGGCATCCACACTGGAAGAGATAGTGTTGCAGAAGATCATTTAAAGGGCAGGTAGGAATCCAGAGCATCCTACTGGTGGAACTGCTGTCCCCACAGTATGTTAGTGCTAGCCTTGTTACTGATGGGACTTTGTCAGCTGGGGGCTTTTGTCATTCAGGGAAGAGACTCTTTTTCCATGCAGACTTGGGTTTGCTGATTTGCACAGCAGCTGAAGTAGCCTGTCTGTCGACACAGCTCTCTCATTCATCCAGGTGCAAAGCTAAAGAATTAACCTAAAAAGTGGTTAATTTCCAGTGACTTAATCCAATATCGTTTCTATCAGGCATCAATTTGTCTTTTTTTAACTCCTCTACTACTACTCTGAGTTTTTTTATTTGACTCCTCAGTGGTGGGGAATGGATGTGTGCATATAGTTGTAAATAGGTTTATTATAAAATTCATATTCCTTGGAATTTTTTGTTATAGACTACAAAATGAGCTTTCTAGTGAATCTATGTAAACTTCCTTTAAACTATTAAGCTGACATGCTCCAAGACACATGGACACTTACATTTAATGGTGAGGTTGGGTCTGGTGGAGAAGAGTGGTTCTGTGTCCTCATTTCTTATCTTATACTCCTTTTTTTTTGCCTAGCATCAGGTCTGCAAGAGGTTCTGTGTGGCTAATGTTAAAAAAGTTTTCCTAGTATTGAAGGTCACTGATTTTTATTTATATTTCTTTCTTTGCCTTTTTTCCTGTCACCTATAGCATGTTTCACAAGCACTTTCTACCTGTGCTGGAATAGCTTGCTTTAATGAGCATTACATATTTCTGTCTTCTGCTCAGCCCTTACATTCTTCAGTTTCCTCATAAATCTTGAGGACACAATGGCTTACTGTTAGTTACTAAAAGTTTTTTTCTTCTCTTCTTTTGCTATGTCAGTCCTGTCCGTAGATCATCTTAGTTCATCTTGAACTTATCTTTTGACAGCATCCTGTGTGGGAGAGGCTTTTCCAAAGAAATCTGTTTTTGCTTTCTCAGCTATTATTGTCTAGTGGCTGGTCTCAAATTTAATTGCACTCTTCCATTTTCGTGCACCAGCTCTTAGGATTTTTCTCTTTATTTTGATACATTCTCTGATCTGATACTCTGCTCTTCTGAAGTTCTTGTTCTTTTTTCCCCCTGATCTGCTGTCATTTATTCTGCTTTCTGTTTCTTTACCCAGGCTTGGATTCACATTTTTCTGGGATATGCTCATTTGGCCTTTGCAACCCCACGAAAATGTTACCATTTGAACATAATGACTCTTTTCTTCCCTGGCTTCCTGTTCCCTTTCCTTGTGAAGTGGTATGTGTACCTTCTGCAGCTTTCAGACTCAGCTGGGAGCTAAACGTGCAGCTTTTCATTTCCTCTCTCTTCTTGCATTGAGGATCTTTTGGACCACCAGTGTCTTAATGACTGTTTCTGAAGTGTAACAGTGTGGTACTAGTTTTGGTAGGATTCCTTCCATGAGTGTGGTGAGCTCTGTTGTGTTATGGCCACCATCATTTAGCAGTGAGCTGATGCAAACAGTAAAACTGGCATTGTGACATAGTACTAAGATCACTCTAAGTGAAGAGCAGGGGAAAAGCTTAGATTTTTATTGCTAGGTAAAGAACAAACATGGAACGAAAAATGTCCCTTGGCATGTCCTGCTGTGGTTCAAAGGCTAAATTGAAATGTAGATTCTCCTTCATCAAATTAAATTCCTCTTGATTTTGGCATAGTATTCCCTTTACTTCCTTCTCTAAACAGAATTGACTTGACTCTTCCCCCTTTTCCACAGTAACTGTATGTAATTCTTTGTTTAGTTTGTAGGAATTGCGAGAGCTCTGATGTTTTCCTGAATTAAAGATGCTGGATTTGTAGTGATTTCTTCCTCCTTTCTGTTGTTCCTTTCTTCCTTCCAACAGCCCCAACAGCCCCATGCAGACTCTTTTGGGGCTTGTTTAGTGTGGTTTTATTTTCCCCTAGGAAAAGGCTTTCTGCATCAATCTTCGTGGCAACTTACGGTTCCTTATATACAGCATGCTTCAGTTGACTTCAAAAGTAATGGCAGTGCAATTTTACCAACTAAAAAAGTAAGGGAGGCTGGACTGTTAGTAGAGTGCATTCTCCACTTTTCCATTAGCTATCTTCCCTTCATTTGGGAAGCATGATTCTCTAAATTCCTTCCTGATAGGTTTCCATTTTGAAATACAATCTGTCTGGAATGACGTGGCATCTCTGCAAGCACAAGATTTGTTACGAAACACTAAGCACAGAGAACTTGTTATCAAAATACTTGTTTCTTCAGTTGTTTTTTTTTGTTAAGGTCACTGTTGTGAAATGGACTGATCAACAACTGTTACTCCAGAAGTAGAGAAAAGGTATTGGAGATTGCATCTTTTTTTTTTTTTCTTCTAAAAACAGTGTTGTCTTGAGACCCAGTTACTCAAAAACAAGTTGTAATGAAAATATACTAAAATCCTGAGCTTTAGCCTGGTTGTATCAAATACTTGGTAGAACTCCAAAGTGGTAAATAACTTGGTTATTTTCTTTATGGAGTACTAATCTTGTTTGCTTTGGCATCTAAAACCAAAGTCGCAGCTTATTTTTACTTAATGCATGCTTTTTTTGGAGTATCCCTTCCATGCAGTAATACAGATATTTATTACAGAACCCAGGAAGCCAGTCACAGACCAGGGACTCTGCTGCGCTTGGTAGTCCCAGAGGCAGAGAGGAGCAGTTTTCATCTAGGCAATTCTGGTCAACAGAATAGGTTTGGTACTGGTGCAAAGGTCCATGTAGACATTGTGACAAAGTAGTAGTTTTAAGGCAGTGTTCAGAAGGAGTGTGAAATAGGCGAGGGTCCCATCTCCTGTGGCTTAAGAAGAAAATAAAGATACATCTGGTCAAAGAAACAGGTCTGGAAAATTACATTTACTGCAGCGTTCCTTGTAGGTGTGAGTGGCATAGTCAAGGCCAAAGGAAATGCTACTGTGCTACTAGCAAGAAGAGATTGTGCATAGGAGCGTGGTTTTAATCCATTTATGCTGTTTAAATTGTTTTAATAGCAAGTGGGAAAATGGGAAGGATACAACTCTGGCTTTGATATAGAAGTCTAGAGAAAAATCCATCATGAAATAAAGTAAGGTGATGGGAGAAGGAAATGCAAAAAAGGGGAGCATCTTGGCGGTAGAAGGTTTTTGAGTTCCTTCATGAGGGCATTAGAAATTATTTAAACATGCAGTGACTTGATTTATAGGCGAAGCCATTAGCTAGTGATGCATTTTTCTAGCTCGTCCATCAGTTAATCATGGTTTCTTTCTATAACTGTTTTTATTCCAGTGGGTGGTGCTTAAAATCTAGAAGAAAGTGTAGTGATCTCAAGTTGCTTGTCTTTAAAGTTACTTCCGTTAATGGCAAGAATTTATTTTTGTTGGTGACTGCCAAAAGTTGGCATGCACAAGATGACATCTTCAAAGTAAGTCTTAAACAAAGCCACCTTTCTCCTGTAACTTCTGCTGTTAACTCCTGTCTTTCTACTTGTACTCTTGAGACCATGTTAAAAGCAGTGGTAGTTTCCTTAATGCATGATTAGATTTGCTGCAGAGGTTTTAACAGAGCTAAATTTTGAGAGAGCAATTGTAAGGTAAGATGAGGTGTCAAAGTGATGGGTTTACATGTGGTGGTTCCTGGCAGTTCCCAAAACACAGTTCGTGTAAACTCGTCTCTGCTCCAGCAAGACACATCCCTTTGACCACTGTTGATACTGTGTTCTCTGACCTTAGTGAAGTAGTGCATATGTGTGTGTTAAACTGAGATTTGTTTTTAGTGTGAGTTTGGGGGATTTTTTTAAGTCTCAAAGCTACAACAAATTGGCAGCTTTTCTGATTGAATTTTCAGGTGCTAATACGTAATGCTGGGTTTTCACTAAACTGTTAGTATAGGGTGCCACTAATTCTTCTGTCTTTTAATGTGGCTGTCAACCTCAGACAATTTAGCTCTGTTTATAGTTTTATAACAGATTCGGTAACTCACCTCAGGATTAAAAAATTAAAGTCAAAATGCAATTGATCATGATAATAATATAAATACAGTAACAAAATGACT
This sequence comes from Micropsitta finschii, assembly GCA_034783455.1. Taxonomy (NCBI): domain Eukaryota; kingdom Metazoa; phylum Chordata; class Aves; order Psittaciformes; family Psittacidae; genus Micropsitta; species Micropsitta finschii. The sequence continues at coordinate 1,479 of JAVHNF010068064.1, read as the reverse complement.
AGGCCTTTCAGGAGTCTTAATCTCTTGTTCTTTATGGCTTAGTTGAAACCTGTAAAGCATAATACATGGCCCAGAGTTGTGTTCTCCTTCATAACTATTTAAGGTTTTTTTAATTGTTGTATGACAATCAGATGGTTCCTGTCTCTGTAAACTCGACGGCAGTGTTACCTCCAGGCTCTTTGCACGTTGGCTGCTCTCTTTGTGAAGTTCTGAATGCTCCTGCCATGATGGGTGCAACACACCATACCTGCTTCAGGCATCAGGTGGATTTTGCAAGTTTGTGTGTGTCTGAAACTACTGGTAATCTTAATTGCTGGGTTCAGACATGAAACTTGTTCTTCAGAAAAGCTTTCTTGTGAATAAACCTGAATGCATTTAAATGTCTGAAAGAGCAAGGGTTGGGTGGAGTACCATGGGAATTGCCTTTAGCTCTGCTGGATGGATAGACAGTCTGTGAAAGGCCCCAGGAGGATTTGATCATGCTTTAAAAATACTAAATGAAGGTACCCATATTTAGATTATTAGTCTTGTCCTCTGTCATCATTTATCCCTAAGAAGAAACGTGAATTCTAATTCAGTAAATCTTCTACTTGATGTGTGTTGTTCACCAAAAGAGTTTTGGATATGACTATGGTTTTGTGAAAAGAGGCATGTGCTCAAAGATACCTACCTATGACTAAACAGTCATTCAGTGGTCTATCTGGGAACCACTGCTTTAAATCAGGGGAGTTACAAACAGTAGTAGGTGCACAATGCAGTGAAGGAGTGGGCCATTTTATTCCACATGTCTGCATTCAGTGCTGACAACGTAAGTATTTTGTCAGATGTTCTTGGAGCTGGTGAGCTTTGTCTGTTCATTCTTTCAGAAGAAACACATCAAAAGCCTTTAAGTAAGTAATGTAGAAAAGGATTGTGTTTTTCTGTGGTTAAAAGCTTAGGCGCTGGTAGTAAAGGTGTTTCCCATGGGTAGGCAGAAAGAGAAGCTGGTGTTGCTGGGTACATCTGTACCACTTAAATTACTGCCTGGAGTGGGGCAGTTTGCCTTGGGGGAGTCCTTTTTGTGTTTGTGAGGGACTGAAGTATAACAAGAGAAATTTTTACTTCCTGCTGTTTTCCTCATTTGAGTCTACCTGAATCAGAGGAGCCATGGCTCCAGAATTCTCAATAAGCTTCCTAAGAGTACTTTTATTAATTGTAATTGTCTGTACAGTATAGTTTGACAAGATTAGCAAAGCATAGAGAGCACTTTCTACTATTAGGCTTAAGGATTATCTTTTAATGACAGAGTTCGGATTTGGCACAGTCTGTCTGCTGCAGACTTCTGAAGTACAAACAGTGATGACCTGGCAAGCAGCTCAGCATGGGGGCCAAGGACTCGTAGCCAAGCTCTTACCTTTTTGTATAAGATTTTCTTTAATGGGACTGTGAAGGAGATGACATTGTGATTAAATAATTACTCCTTGATTGAGCGAGTAATGC
>JAVHNF010068062.1:0-13016 GCA_034783455.1 Micropsitta finschii | reverse complement strand
TTATGTGTGCTCAGTATTCTATGAAATTAAGTTCAAAACTGATCTGTGACTTTTAATATGGCAATGTTATTAATGCATTGCTTCTGGCATCCTTTTTTTAGTCTTGAGAAATATTAAGGGGGTGGTAGAAAGGGAAAGAGGCTTTAGACCAGGACATGATAAATGACCAGCCAGGCTGCCATCCTTTCTGGAATGCCAGGCATCTCACAGAAGGGTTTGAGGAGATGATGCATAGGGATGTATAATTATTATTATTATATGGATCTTATTGTGACTTCTGTTACAGAAGTTTAAATATTTCTCTTAAAAATACCATTTGCAGCTGCAGATGTTTGGGATCCATAGGATTATCCAGTTCCTGTGCCAATCATATGCTTGTGGTCTTAGTCTCTTGCAAGAATTTCTACCATTTTGTTGTTTGCAAAAATGTCTTCAAGCACTTCTGAGTGTCTAACATAGTCTCATTGCATGCATTCTTTTGTTATAATAAGACCAGGAAAATGGACATCCCCAGTCTAGTCTAGCGTAAGCCTGTTTCTTATTTTACAGACTGTGGTCTGCAGTCATACCCTCTGAGGTACCTGCATTTACAGTCTCTCACAATTTAGTTCGGGCTTTTTTACCCCTCTTGTTCTCTAGATCTTTATTTCTCCATCTCACTGAATCCTGCAGTTCTGCTGTAGTCTTGGTTGAGCTGGGGAAGGCTGAGATGCCAGTTAGGATTTGAAAAGGAAATTCCTTGGTGTGTTTCTGCTGCATGTGGAGGATTGTGCCCATGCACCACCAGGAAAACTGTTCACCAGCTGCCTGCTCATTGTGCTGTGGGCTTAGGTGCCTATGTGGACAGGGACATGCTCATCAGCATGCCAAGGTGGGGACAGGGACAGGATGGTTCTTGAGTTTTGAGGTGAAAGTTTATGAGAGATGGTCGGTTTTGGGGTGGGAGGTACTACTAGGAAGACAGGATACTCTGAAAGATTCATGTTTGACATGGAAAAGTCCTTTGGAAGGGTGAAATCTTACAGCCTGGTTTTGGTGACTTACAGTCTCATTCAGAAAGTTCCAGACAGCCCAGTAAGAGCTTGCTTTGCAACACCATGTCACTGGTAGTTGATACCACTAGATGCCATGTCCTTACCTTCCCAAGAAAGGGATGCAGATTTTACCAATCTGCAGTACTCTGAACCTAACCAAGAATCTTTTTATTTATTATATTTAAACTACTCCCTTTTGCCTTTTTTTTTGGCGCAGCAGCTGGTTTTGATCCATGGTTCTTGTAAGCAGTTCAGGCATGTAAGAAGCTCTGCTGTCTCAGTGGTAGGGTTTGTACCTGTGTCTGTTTGTGATGTTAATGAGGGAGAGCTTCACCTTTTCCCCTGGGAAAAGGATATGTTGGGATGGGGCCCTCCTCTTCCCCAGTATTCTCAATGCTGAAGACTGACATGGCATCAGCTGTTCAGCTGTGTCTGTAGAACTTGTGCAGCTATTCCTGCAGTCCCAGCTGTTGCTTCTCCCACTCATCAGCCAGGTGCTTGACTTCCAGGTTTCTGGTACACTTAGACTTGTTGATTTCACTAAGGAAGTATTTCTAAACTGTGGATTTCTGTTTGACATGCTCTTTTAAATATTAGCATTATAGCCAAGATTGCTTTCCTGTTCCTCTTTTTGTTTGGAAATCTATACAACTTCCCAACTTCATGGTGTTTCGTGCTGATCTGTTTCGTGCTGATCATGGTGTTTCGTGCTTGCTACAGCTTTCCAGCTAACTTCACAGCATTTCTTTCCTCTCATTTAATTATGTTTTTAATACCACTGATAACTTAGCATTGTGTTAAGCTGTTGAAATGAGACTCGTTGGTTATTAGAGGCTCACTCCTGTCCTGTGCTCTATGAGTTCTTGTGTGTCATTTCAGACTGTGTCAAAAATAGCCTGTTGCTTTTTGTGTGTGTTGAGCTGTTCCAAGAAGTGAATATTTGCAAGTACTGGGAAATGATTTAACAGAACTTTGTGCTGCTTTGCTTTTAATACAGACCACTTAAAATATAGGACACCCTTTTACCTCCGTTATCTATTTTTGCAGGCTACACTTTATTTTTAAACGTCGGGTAACCTACAGTAAAAACAGTGGGAACAGGACTTTTTGATAATTTTTTGTAAATACTTTCTGTGTGTAACTTAGAGTTGCTTTTCTGTTCAAATAAACACATGCCTTATGACTACTTAGGGATTCATCATGGTATTCATATGATTTTTTATACTTGACTAGTACAAATATAAACAAGGAATACTTGATTTACAAAAGAGCTTTATCTGTACTTATCAATGTAAGCTGACCACCTTAGAAATATTTGCAGTCAACAGTAATAGAGATTTTGAAGTTTGCTTTCAAGCCAAGAGAAATTTTGCACACATTTGCAGGTTTTATGATATATTCATACAAGTGCTGCTAAGTTACTATCTGTGATCAAATCCTGACTCTCTCTTGTCTCTTGTAACAGCTAATGTTTCTGGCACTTCAACAAAGATGTTGGTGTTCTGCTTGTCAGTGATGATCAAGCTTTTCTTCCAGTTGGATGCATCTATTTGTCCTCAGAAGTGCAACTGCTCTTCAAAAAATGCAATTCATTGCTCTGGTCCCCACATCAAAGACCTGGAATCCTTAAATCTGCCTTGCAATATGACAGAAATTCACATAACGGGCACTAATGTAACGTACTTGCAGGATGTTTTTTCTAGGATGGTGGAACTGCAGCATCTCATCTTGTCTTCAAACAACATCTCTCTGATTTCACCAGTGGCTTTTAAAGGCCTGAGAAGGCTAAAAGCCCTCAAACTGCTAGAGAATAAGCTGGTCAAACTTCCTGCAGAAGTGTTTGATGACATGGTACAGCTTCAGCAATTGATCATTGAAAATAACAGGTTGAAATCCATTGAAGAAAACCTGTTTGACAAACTAGCTAGTTTGGAGGAGCTTTACTTGAACAAAAACCAACTAACAGCACTTCCCAGTGGCGTGCTGAAGAAACTTGCCAAACTCAAAGTACTGAACTTGTCAAGAAATCATTTGGCAGCACTGCCTAGAAATATATTTAGTGCATTAACCAGGCTCGAGAAGCTGATGCTGTACTTTAACAGGCTGTCTTCAATAGAGTCTGGTATGTTTGATAGCCTGAAGGAGCTGATGGAACTCTTTCTGCATTCCAATAACATCCAGTCCATTGCCCCTGATGCATTTTGTTGTCTTCATAAACTGAAAAGCCTAACACTTTCCAGGAACAAGCTTGAGGTTTTGCCCTCTGGGCTCTTTCTGCATTTGCATGACCTGTCTAAATTGACCTTGTACAGGAACCCACTGAAGTCTCTTCCAGATGTATTGTTCGGAGAAATGAGGCATCTTGGTGGCCTGTGGCTGTATCACACAAAGCTCTTAACAATACCAGATTTTGTGTTCAGCAACTTGACGAATTTAGAGCTTCTTGTGCTGAGTTTTAATCCAGAGCTTAGTTTTCTTCCTAAGAATGTATTCAGTGGTCTGAATGAACTGCGGGGCCTTTCTCTGCATACAAATAATATTTCCAGTTTGCCAGAGGGCATCTTCCTGAGCCTTCAGAAACTGCAGAACATTTCTCTTTTTGATAAGAGGCTTGAGGTTCTTCCTAGAAACCTCCTGCATAATCTCAAGCACCTTCAGAAAGTTTACCTGAATAGCACTAAGCTGCAGTCTCTTCCTGGAGACTTCTTTACTGCCTTACCTGAGCTGCAAGAAGTCTTCCTTGACGACAACCCTTGGAGATGCGATTGCCAAATTCTTGGTTTCAGAGAGTGGCTCCTCAAGAGCATGAAGATAGTTAAAAATGTGCCATCTCTAATGTGTCAGAGCCCGCTGGCACTACAGAATATTTCTCTTGTTGCTCTAACAGGTGAGCACCTGAACTGCCCACCAACCACAGCCATTACGTACCAGACATTCAGCTCAGCTTATTCCCAAACTTTGACTTCTCTTGTGATGGAGCACTTAACATCTTGGGAGACTACAGTAAGAGCAATGCCCGACATGGATACCAGCACACCCACATCAATTCCTCTTGCAACCCCAGGTTCTACCTACTCACATCTTGAAGATGTTGGACAGCCTAGGTTTCATTTGTCAGAAGTGCCAATCCAAACTTCACCCAGTGTCATTGTACAAACCAACAGTGTCAGAGGAACAGATTTAACTACTCTTGCCTGGCTGGATGAGATACCAGCGCACAGAAGTGCTAAACCCTATTTTAATACCAGAGTTGCATATTGTCAGTTGTTCTTGTGCCTTTACAGTTTGATTTTAACACTCCAGACTGTAACCATTCTGCTCAGTCTGTATGTGATGGGTAAAACCAGGCAACTCTTGCACTCCACAAATACTCCTACTCAGCCTGTAGTTCTAATAAAATTTTTGAGAAGATGATAGAGAAAACCAGCTGAAGAGATGATTAGAAGCATTGTTTTGGATGCATTTTGAGCATTTGGGCAGTTGACACTTGATTCACATATGGATTACAAATCTTCATACAAAGAACCAAAAAGACCTTGTTTTTAAATGAAAATGTGCTTTTATGTACCCTAGTGTTTGCTAAAAGTGGCTGTAAACACTGTATATTACTACAGCACTTGGTGTATGAACCTAGAAGAAGAGTGAAAGAAGATCTGTGGTCACCTCTACGTGTGTACTACGAGTTACCTGCATTGGACTGCAGCCCTGTCCCTGCCAGGCCCCGTTGCCTGCTGTTGTGCTCACGCTGCTCACATGGACATGGCATCAATGTAGGAAAGTCCACATAGGAACATGGCTTTAACCATGCTTTAAGGGTTATCTGTAATACTCAAAATGTTCCTTATACTACCTGCAATGTTTTGTCTGTTTATTGGGAAAGCAATGGGTATTTTGGGGAAGAGATTCTGGAAAAGACCTTTTAAAAATAAGGGTGGCAGCTGAATGGTATAGTGCAAGTGTCTTAGTTTTTGCTTTATGTCCTCAGACCCTTTCCAGGACATGGCAGAAGTATGGGGTACCATTTAAAGCTATTAGTGCTTTCCTCTAGCTTAACCAGAGGAAGGTAAGTAAGGTGCTGGGCTAGGAAATAGAAACTTGATGTATTTTGTTTGTTTATAAACTTTGTAAAGTGACTTAACTTGTTCTTAAAAGCTCTGATGTTGTACTTAAAATCCTCTGGAAGTGGATCTGTGGCTCCTTGGGCAGGAGACACTATACTCCAGGAGTCCTTCTGTAGCCTTACTGCCTCTCTAACTATTGAGGTCTTTCCTTGGATGGCCTTGAAATGGCACATTACAAGCCTGAGGTGAAGGGAGCCTGCATTTGCTGCAGGTCTGTGGCTTGTTCCGTGCTGTGTGCTACTCTAGGCTATGCGTTGTTCTACAGACTGTTTTGTTTCAGAGTGCTCTGCTACTGGACTTGAATGCCTCTTCTAGGCTGTAAAAGGAGACAGTATGCTTCTGTGGTGTTAAGTAACTGTTGTCTTGCTGGTGTAAGGTTTAATAAGATTTAGCAAGGCTGGCTAAATGGAAACTCTCTCTAAAGAAAGAGAAATACAAGTCACTACAGCTGGAGCAAAGCAAACTGGGACTGGATTCATAAACACAACCTCCAGAATATTTACTGCAATATATTTAAGAGAGAAACCCAACATGCAGCTTTCTGGGTGGTTGCATGCTGGTGCCCCAAAGGAGGCAGTTGTTACAAATTTAGGTTCTTGGTTGGACAACTGTAATGACCACTTAGTGTTGTGCCTGCTCCAGTGCTGTCGTGCTGGTGCCACGCAAGCATCTGCTCACAGCAGGCAGGAGATAAGTATAATCTGAGCTACTGAGGAAGTTGTTATACAAACCATGCTGGTCACTGTTTGCCTCGGTGAGACGCTGAAGAAGTGTGCTCATGGCTATGGGCCCTTGGATGCACACTGTCCGATTTCTAAGAAACACCTTGGTTGTTAATAGGGGTGCACGACCCCCTGATGTCCAGCCCCTGGAAGAGCAGCGGGATAGCAGCAGCTGCCATCCTCCTCAACTCTCCTTTGGCCACTCCAGCTCTGCAGTGGGGCCAGCTGGGTCTCTGCGCTGCTCCTTTGACTCCTGTTGCACAGTCACTGAGCTCTGGCACGTGGTGGCTCTGGCACACGGCTGCGTGCAGTCGAGTGCTCAGAGGAGGATGATTCGTCTCTACATGCTGTCATCGGGCTTTCCCCACACTTGAGCCAGACAGGGAAGTGAAGTCAGCAGACAACAAAAGGCTGGAGCAATAAGGGGTCTCTTACTAACTCTTCCTCTGAGGTGTCATGTTCTGAGCTGCCTCTGATTCACTGCTGCTTGTCCAGCAGAGCTCAGCCCTTCTTGCAAAACTCCTTGGCCTGGGAATTCCAAGGATATGCTTGTTTATATCCCATCTCTGATTTGCCTGGAGAAAGGATGTCTTCCAGGTCAGCGTGATAGTGGCTGTAGTGGGCAGGGAGGCACCTTGGGAAAAGTGCAGCCCCTCTCTGGGCAGCTTTGCCTTGCAGCTGTCTCAAGGCTCTGATGGCTTGCCATAACCAGCATATTGGCAAGGTTTTTCCCAGTCCCCACAGCCCACACCTCCAAGATCTACTACCCAACCGTCACCAACAGGCTGGGCTTGGAGGGACAGTGGGCTGGAAAAGATTGGAGCTATGCAATCCCTGGTCTGAGGCGTCCCTGCTGTTGGAGAAAGGGTGGATGCAAAGCACATCTGCACTTGGTGGATTGGCTGCACACTCTTGGCTTCTTCATGGGATGAAGAGTCATGATTAACATGAGTCCAGGAGCTGCCTCTGGGGCCACATCCTAGTCAGTAGTGCTTGGGGTACGTCACTAATGCAGCCTAGCCAAGGGTCTTCGTAACTTGCTCAGTTGCCTCAAACACTCATTTCTGTGGCAGTTGTTCCTGCTTTAGGAAATCCCTGAGCAGTGGGAGCTCTGATCCCCCATGTCAGGCCATGGGAGTATGCTCCATGTTTCCAGCCTGATGTCACTGCATGTGCCAGTCTCCTTTGCTTGTTGGGACTTGAATGTACAGAGTCCCTGAAGAGCAGCATGGCAAGGAGGGAGTTAACTACTGCTGTATGTGCCAGCAACTTTCTGCCTGTTTCCCAGCTGCTGCAGGACCCTTCAAGGCCATCAGCACCCGTGTCCTGTGCTCGAGTCCCTGGTGTGTCTCAGCCTGACGTTATGGAGATTTGGCCATGTCTCCTCCAAGCTTCCAACCAGCACATCTCGTCTGGGGATGCTGATGCAGCAGTCACAGTATCACAGCATGGCATTTCCGAGGGATGACAGACTAGCTGGGAAGAGATGGAGCAAAGGCATCTACCCATGGGACAAGGCTGGGCTTGTGAGTGCTTATAGGCTCTCACAGTGATCAGGAGGCCTGAAGCTCCTGCTTTGCCCCTGCTCCAGCCAGAGATGGAGGTATGGAGGTGTTCTGCCCCATTTTCCTAGCTAAAGTCTGGGTTCACATCACTTTCCTCCTGGGTGTCTACAGGTGGCTAAGCCCTGGCAAAGCCTCTTGCTTGGTTCATGGTGAATGAGTCCCACTTCATTGCAGGGTATGGGGCTGCTGCTCCAGCAGCACCAGGAGAAGTGCTGCCACCAGGCCCACCTGCTCTTGTGCAGTCACTGCTTCAGGACTGTTGTGTTTCTCTGGGAGTTGCCAGGCTTCCAGCTGTGCTTTTGTGTCCCTCTAGATGAAAACAGCCCAGGGCAGGCAGCCAGGGATGACTGGCAGTGGCTCCCGGTGCTGCTGTGCACTCCTCTGCCTGCTTTTCTTGGGCACTTGGGAGACATGGGGTCCCTTCCCCTTCGGGGTGTTAGAGGTGGTCCCTGGGGCTCTCCTGCCTGTCAGGGATGGCTTTACAGAGATGGAGAACTGTGTGAAGCTGATCCAGCAAACACACAGCACTGCATGAGCAGGGACAGGCCCCCACCATCGCCTCCTGCTCCAGCCGGTCCTTCCTCCCTCGCACAGCGCCCATCTGACAAGCTCTTTCCGCTTCGGATTATCTCTCCAGGCGGATTTGGCCACAGGCCCTGCATTCCTTCCAGCCTAGCACTGCCCTGAGCCTGCGCCAAGCCCGGCTTGCTTTCTGCTATCGCTAGGGCCAGGGCTGAGCCTGGAGGACACGGTTCTGCTGGCCAGGCAAGCTCCACTGCTGCTTAAGATACTAAATGCCATTTTCCTTGAGATCCAGGAGAGTTGTGGTGGGTCTTGTGCTGGTGCTTGGACATAGGCTATCCTTCCTGCCCATCCTGGAGGGTCCAGGACTGCTCCTCCTTCCGAAAAGCTCTTACCTTGCCCATGCACTTACTTCCGCAGGGAAGGCCGGACATGTCCCCATCCCTTGGGGCAGATGCAGATGGGTAATCATGTAGCTGTGAGCAGTGAGGCCCCCTGGCCCTGTGTTCCTCAAGCAGGGTGCTGAAAATGCTGTAGGGGCTTGGCCCTGCCCCTGTGGAGGAGCCCTCAGGTTTGGGCTCCTCAAAGGATTAGGATGGGCATGTGGTGAGGAAGGGGCTGCTGCTGCTGCCTCTCTATGGGTGCTGTGGGCCCCAGCTGGTCCCTGAGGGACTCACTAATGCACCTTCCTTCCCCCCTCGGCTGTGCCCGAGCCTGTGTCCTGCTGCAAGGCTCGCCCACGAGGTGCTGCCCACACCAAAGCACTGCAGGGACCCCTTCCCTGGACCCCGGCCCAGCCAACACCCTGCTCCTCCCTTCAGCAGAGCAGAGCCTGGCCGGGTGCCCTGAGCCAGCCACTCGCTGTGAGCACCAGAGGCCACCGAGGGGGTTCCTCATGGCGGGGCGGGTGCTCTGCAGCAGCGCAAAGCAATGGGGGGGTCCAGCGCTGCAGGGCCTCGGGACACCCGGTCGCTCACAGGGGTGCCGGCTCGGCCCGGAGCTGGAGGCGGGAGCAGCAGCGGCCCGGGTGAGCGTGCTCAGCTGTCTGGCAGATGAGCGCCGCGGGCTCCTGCCCAGCCCACAGCCTGCTAATTTTAGCGATTACGTGAGTTTTTCCAAGCAGCCTCGAGTCCCCGGTGATTCAGAGCAGCCCGGCTTTGCTGCGGGGATGTACGGGAGCTGCGCCAGCACGGACGGACCCCGGGCTGCCCGCAGTGTGGGAGTGAGGTGGCCCTCCCCGGCAAGAAGCGATGCTGCTGTTCGGGGGGGTCCTCAAACCTTTCCGTGGTGGCGTTTTGGGGCTGAGCTCGGCATGAGGGAGCACCAAGGCCTGTGCAGTGGTCATAGGACAGATGGGAGCCCTGGAGGGGCTGAGAACCCAGTCCTGTTAATACAAGTGACTTGGAGAGATCATAGCCAAGCGTTGCTAGCTCCTGGCCCTGACAGCATCCGGGAGCCCTAGGCAGGATTATGTCAAAGCACAGGGGGCTGGGACTGCTTTGCCACAGGATCTCCAGCGCTCCTGTGGGCTCAGCTGCATGCAGAGAAATACCTGCAGGACGTTCTGGGGCCTCTCCTGCTCTTCCATGGACAGAGGAGCAGCATCAGAACACTGCGTTTGTGCAGGCACGGAGGGCTGGGAGCTTGGCGGGAAGGAGCCACTGCCCAGCCCAGCCCTGACCGCAGGTTTTGCTGCTGACCTGGTCTCACTGGGGCACAGGGTCTGGCAGATGCCCACACTTGGGCTCCACCATCCCTTTAGGGGTGCAGGAACATGGCTGTGACTCCACATTGTCCTGAGCTCAGACAGGGCATCTGGGGGGCTCAGCATTCCTCTGGCTGGTGTGGCTGGAGGTGGGGAAGGTTCCCAGAGCACTGCTGGACCCTGGGGCTTTCTGCAGTGTAAGGCTTGCTTTGCTCCATCCCGCACCGTGCGAGCTATGTGGAGCAGCCTCCCTCTCAGAACACTTATGTCACCCTCAATCACATCCACATGCTGTCTCGGGGAGCTGCCTCTTCCCTCCAGATGTGCAGAGCGTGGTGTCTGTGCGGCTGTCCCAGGCTCTCACACCTTCTGCTTCCCTCCCTTGTGCATAGCCTGGGGCAAGCTCCTGTGTGCTCCCCTCTGGGAGCGGCTCCCTCCCCACTGTGGGTGCGGTGCACGGGATTGTGCTGTTACTCAGCCTTGCTTTATTTTTAGAGATGTCTTGAAATCAGACTTGTCCTTCCCAGCCAGGAGCTGGAGCCAGGCTCTCGAGGCCTGGGTAGAGGCAGCTGGGATTTTGGCAGGGCTCCTCTGAAGCTTTGGGCACTGTGTGACCATTGGAACCATGGCCTGATCACCCCCCTCCTGGGGGGGGCAGGGTGTTTGAGGGTACCCACCACCGCATCCCTGTCCCTCTCAGGCCGTGCTACTTGGAAGAAGCTGAGTCCAACATTCCTCTGTCAGACTGGGCTTGGGGTGGTGTTTTTCGGAAGTGCTGGGGTTTAATTCCTGTGTTGCCTTGCTGAAAAGCTGTGTGCTTCTGGGATGAGTCAGAGCCGGCAGGAACCCAGCAGCGCTGGCAGTGGGCAGACAGGGGCGGTGATAAGGATGTGATAAGGCCATGAGAGCCCTGCTCTTGTGCCAGGGCCTCAGGGAGAGGGCAGCTCCCAAGCCTGCTGCCTGACCTCCAGCTGCACCACTGTCAAGGAAGCTGGAAGGTTATTTTGGGAACCACATTGCTGGGAAAATCTGCTGTGTCAATAAAGCATGAGCTAAAGCACTTATGGGTGGTGTTTGTAGAATGCCCCTTCTCTGTGCCCAAATGCCTGGGCTTTGCCCCAGGAGCAGGCAGGGAGCATGGCTTGGGGCAGCCTCAGCCTTGGTGCTGATTTCCCAAGGGGTCCATGGCCATCTGGCATGTCCCATGGCAGCTAGGCTTCCTATGCAATCTACCATATCAGCAGTGGTTATCTCCAACTGAAGTCCCACTCCCTATCCTCTTCCCACAATCCCTGTCGCCTTCCTCTGAGCCTGGCTGGAAGCTCCCCTCTCCATCCCTTGTCTGCTGATCATCCTGGTCTGGTCCCCTTGAGCAGGATGCCTGATCCCCTGCACTGCCCTGTGCCCTCACACCCCTCCCAGCGTGGCAGGACATGGGGCTGCATGGGGATGGAGGCAGCGTCCTGCCCCCTCTGCGGCAGCTGTGTGTTGTTCCCATCACGAGCAGCTCGTTAGTGCTGGCTGGGACATGAGCAGGGGCTGCTGCAGCCGGCGGAAACATGGGTGGGCTGAGACGGGATTAGACATGGTCAGGGACATTCCAGCTGCCCCGTGGTTAGCACGGGGCTGCTCTGGCTCCGGGAAGCCCAAAGCATTCACGCACACTGGCTTTCCTTAGCTGCTTCCGCCCCAGTATCCGTTCCTGGCAGCTGCTGGACAGGGGCTGCCCAGGAAAGGTGGGTGACGGGGTAGTGACGTGGGCTGGGTGGAGAGGACCCGAGGCACCCCTGTGCACCCACGTGGGCTGGAGGGGACAGGACATGGGTGGCAGCAGGTACCCCTGAACAAGGGGATGGGATGGGCTTGTACCCTGCTTCCTGAACACCCCTGGGTGGTGGGATGTGTCACCTGTGTCAGGGCTGCTGAGAATGAAGAGCAGCATGTGGGCTGTAGCCATGGCAGCCCCTGGGAGATGGCAGCACGTACCACTTTGGGGTTGAAAGGCTGCCTGCAGTTGATGCTGAGGGGGTCTCTCAGTGCCCGCCAGCATGGTGGTGGCAGTGGGAGGTGATCTGGCTTGCCAAGGGCTCTCTGGAGCAGCCTGGCTTCTGGCTGGCACCAGCAGTGCTACTGACCCCTGTTTGGTGACCACTTCCTGGCTGGGCTGGGCAAGGTGTCTGCAGGACAGAGCCCTGAGGTGGGTGCTTGAGTTCCTGGCCTGTTTGTGGTTTCTGATGGTGAACCCCAGGCAGGGTCAGTGTGCTGAGGGGAGCTGCTTGCACTGCTGGCCCTAGCCTAGGGCATGGCCGGAGGTCCTGACACTGGCAGGAGCCATAGGTGGGGAAGCAAGCACTGTGCATGTGCCAAGGTGATGCCATGGGGCAGAGCAGTGTGAATGTGTGCTAGGAAGGGCAGGATTGTGCCATGGGACCTGGCTTTGTCTTGCCTGCCGCCATGGATGTGGGCACCCACCCCTGTCCCACCAGGGACCAAGAGGGGCTCCCACGGCCAAGCTGCTATATGGACTTGGCTGATATAAGCCCCCCGTGTTCATGAGGCCATCTGCTTGTCTTCAAACAAGAGCACTGGGGTTCAGGAGAGGGAAACCCAAAACTCCATCCTTGAGACTCTTGGTCTGTTTGCTGAGGAAACAGGAGTTGGAAGCAGCTCTGCTCCAGCGCTTTCCCTAACCCCGCCGCTGCCCCTGTGCTGATTCATTGATTTGGACGGGTTATATACTGGGAGGGGAAGCATGAACCACATTTGGCTCTCTTGTCAGCTCAGAGCTGTGCTCACTCGGTGCTCGCAGCTGCAGGACACTCGGGTAAGTCTTCTCTCCGCTACTGCTCCTGTGAGTGGCCCTGGGCCAGTGGGGACTCCTGGGACAGGTCCGAGGGGTGGTGGGATCTGCATGTTCAGCATCATTTGATTTGATGGCGATGTTTGTCTTGCAAGGGTTCTCCAACAAAGCGAGACAATATTGTGGGAGCTGAATTAGTTATATAGGCAACGTATCTTAAATGATAACTAACAGAGAAAATTAAGGGGGGCAAAGTAAGATTATGGAGGGCTGAAGTTAGGAGCAGTGGCATGCTGAGGGTCTGAGCGGTAAGGGATATTCAGCCCCTTGGTCTGTAAGCTGCTTTTTGTCCCTAGAAGAAAAGAGGAGACAAATTGTTTTCATCTGTCTTTCCTGAAGGACGCTCCAGCGTGGATGCTCTTTGAGCCGCCTTACGAGGGAGTGACATGAGCTGGGCTTTGATGTGCAGAGTCTTTGTGGAAGTTTATAAGTGGCTTGCTATAAACAAAGCTGTTCTTGGATGCAGATTGTTTCCATATGGGAAACA
>JAVHNF010068061.1:0-13187 GCA_034783455.1 Micropsitta finschii | reverse complement strand
GCATGACACCAAGTGGTGTGGGATATCCCTTTGGTCAGTTGGGATCAGCTGTCCTGGCTGCGTGTCCTCCGCTTCTTGTGCAACCCCAGCCTGCTCATTGCTGGGGTGGTGAGAGGGCAGAAAAGGCCTTGGCTCTGTGAGCTCTGCTCAGCAGTAATGAAAACATCCCTGTGTTATTTCAGCACAAATCCAAAACACGGCCCCATAGCAGCTACTAGGAGGAAAATTACCTCTACCCCAGGAAGCCCAGCACACTGAAACCACAGCCTTGGTGTCTCAGATGTGTATCTGTGCTGGTGAGCAAAAGGTTTTGAGATCACCTGAGAAATTAAATATGCTCCTTTGTTTGTCATGGTCTCCTGTCTCTCAGTTAGTGAAAAGGCTTTTAACAGATTTCAGGGATTGAGTAAAGGTCTTCCTGGCTGTGATTTGAATGATGTTGAAGTCTTTTGCTCATGGCTTTTTACAGCAACGGGTTTAGTCATGTCTTACAAATGAAAGATGAATGCAAAATTCTCCTGTATGATTTCCTTCTCATTTCTTTTTATAAGCTCCTGTTTGTTCTTATTTATGCAGTAAAAAAAGACCTGTTACTGAGAAGTAGGAGTTAAAACGATACTATGAAATGTCATATGCTTTGCTCCATCACCTTCCTAGGTTATAAATAACACAGCAAATTTCTCTTTCCTTTCCAGTATTACTGCCTTGTGGTGGTCTTGTGATGAGGTGTGTGGTGTTCTACAAGTTTAAATGGAGCAAAGAAGAGTCTCTGGGTGTTCTGCTTGCATGGCAGCTGTTCCAGCAGCAGAAAGCCAACCTGTTTCTTTAGTTGTGATCTTAGGAATACTTTCCTGTTTCTGCAGCCACTGACCTCCCCTGGCCAGACCTCTGTGGATCAGGGGAGGTTCTGTGCAGAGGCAGGATAGATGGGGCAGTGTGCCGCCTTTCCATCCCATGACTGCCTGGCACTGCAGGAGGGTCCCAGGTCATTCCTGGGAACCTGGATGGAATGCAAAGACATAACTATGACTGGAAACAGCTGGGAAGTGGTGGCAAGGCTTGCTCATCATCAGCCATTCTTTGGATTAAAGAGGATGCCACTGCCAAAATGTTTGGCCACCTGGCTTCCTCCCACAACGTATGCCTGTATTTCTGGCTGGGAAGGGGCAGCCCTGCTCTGCTGTGTCACCTTGCAGCAGTGACAGAGGGGCTCTCCTTCTACAGAGAGGCAGAGTTGTGGGCAGAGCTATCTGCAGCATCCAAATGGTCCCAGAGGTCAACCCCTGCTGAGTCCCCAACACTTCCTGCTGCCTAAAAGTGTATCTGGGGCCTATTTGTTTGCAGCAAGGTAAGGAACAAGTGAAGAAAACCTCAGCTTTCTGCCGGGAAGTGCCTGTCGGTCTTTGCTGCGGACAGGCTGCGTGTCTCGGAGGTGGTCTTTTGATGGAGGCACCCGTAGGTTAGGTGGGCTTGTCTGGTTTTTGCTGTTCTCCTGCAGGCTCCCAGCGCAGGGTCCCTCAGGTGTGGAGGTGCTTGAACGAGGCTTTGCACCATCAGGTGCTATTTAAAATGCTGATTTTAAAATATTTTTTCCATGCATTCCTGAGGGTCAGAAATGTGCCCAGTGCTGGGAATGAGCCTGCAACAACCCGGGAGAGCATCCCTGGTGGAAAAATCCTCACTTGCCCCAGAATTCATCTGTTCTTTTCTTGTTGCCTGCTGTTGTGGACCCCGGCCAGACGGGGTCTGACTAATCTTTGCCTGTCACAGATCTGAGATGTACTGGGAACCACCTCTTTTTTTTCTCTCTTTTTTGTCTTTTCCCTTTGAAAACTGAAGTGAAACTTCATCAACCTGTGCAGTTAAACGAGAGCTCCGCCAGCCAAATGAGGAAGTAAAACCTCCCTGTAGAGTTCTAACCTGCTCACTGCACTTGTTTGCTCTCAGTTGACATCAGCCTCACCATAAAGCCTCTAAATACGGGCTGACAACTTCCTTGTGAGCCTGGCACTGCTCCTGGCTCATGAATGGTGGGACAACATTGCTGGGACACAGAAGGAGCAGCGGTCAGGTAAAGTGCAGGGTGACTGGGGCTGCCTACATGCACAGGTTGAATTCTGGGGGCTTGGCTTTATTATTTTTGGCTAATGAAGCAGGTAAGGTGAGGGAAAAACAGGTGACTGTTTTCTTAGTCATCAGGATATGAAATCACTGGTTTTGTTTTGAAGAGTCCTTGTGCATCTCTAGTTTGTGAGTAAAAATTGCTGTTCTGAAAGCAGAGCAGCCCATCTTCTGTCAGAGAGGCAGCTCACGGAAGGGCTCTAATGGGCTGGCAGACTCAGGTGGTTTCAGTGTGATTCTTAGGGACAGAGGAGGCAGAAGAGGTGGCCCAGACCTATGGTGTGAGGAGGAAAACTGTCGGGGCAGGGAGCAGTTGCTGTGCACCTGGTGCACAGCCTGGTTTAGAGAAGACCCAAACCTGCCCTGCCTTGACCATGTCCCCTCTGCCTCTGCTCAGGCAGGGCAGGGCCATGGTGGAGCCTTGAGAAGCTCCAGACCCCTCTGTGGTCTGAGGCTGTTGGAGCGGAAGTGCTGCTTAAACACATCCCTGCGGGGCACCTGGAACTGCTCAGGTGGCTCCCAAGTGGAGCAAACTCTTAGAGGAAGACTAGGCAAAAATTGTACTTTAACGTCATTCGAGATGAGGAATTAGAATATAACCACTACATTTACCACTACTTACACCTGAAAGTTACAAGGCTACGTAGAAAAGTAAAGGTCAAAGTTGTATAAGGTGGTCTTATAACTAATTACCATGTTTTCCTGCTGTTTTCCAGTTTGAAATTTAGTGAACCCAATGCAGGTTTATTCCTCAGAGCTTGGGGCGGGGGGGTGGGGGTGAGGGGGGTGGATGGAGTTCTTAGTGCCTCAGCATGCAAGGTGACCTGGGAAGGTGAGCCAGTGGGTGCAACGTGGTCATGGCCCTGCGCTTGTCATGGAGGTAGCTGTCTGGTCAGTTAATTCTGCATCATTTACTGACCACAGTTAGTGAAGGGAAGAGGGCACCCTTACGTGCTACACGTAGGGAGATAAGCCAGCCACAGCTTCTCCAGATAGCACCAATAATTGCAAAGATGGGGCAAGAGAAGCTTTGGTGCAGGTATGCCAACAGTGTCCAAAGACGTTTGGCTTGATGGATCACTGTGGTCACTGTGTTTGTCCCTCTCTTGTCACACTTTCTGGGCTGAAGCAGCTCTGAGTACGTCTGTATATGCTGCCCATCACCTTCTTTTACTGTTTAGACCAGAAATGTAAGCAGTGCAGTTCTGGAGAAGCTTCAAGCAGCTTTCTGCTACTTCTGTACACTCGTTTCTGAATAATCAGGCTATAAACGTAAGTGAATTTAAAAGTGTTTCTCAGATTGCTGCTTCCAACCACTGCCCCGATGGCTTTCACAAAATAAGCTGCTTCTCTGAATGTAAAAGTCCTCACTGAAACAGTGAATAACAGGAAAAGAGTAAGTCAGGCATCATGGGAACAGATAAGTGACAGAGTTTCGTAAGGTCTGTCTGTGTTACACAGACAGACACATACTGGGAAAGACAGAACTGCAAAAAACCATTCAGGGTTCCCGGGTACTTCGCAAACAATGCTTCCTTAGCTTGCTCAATGAATTTTGCTACACTTGCTCAGTTACTATGGCATCAGAGCCCATCCAACAACACTCAACAGATCTTTATTGGCCGCTGGCAAACCACACTGAGCACACTGAAAATCCCCAGTTACACCGTCCTTCATACCACTTCCTGTGAGATAAGTCTGAAGAACACATCTACGCATACAGTGTGTTTGTGTACAGATAGGCTTGCATCGCTCATGCAGTAGGATGACACCTGTCTGACATAACTCCTGGAACATGACAAATGTTGCATGGGACACTCCAGTGCTTTATAAACAAGCATGGACCAGAAAGATGCTTTAATGCTGAGAGAAGACTGGAGAGTCTCTTCAGAGATCAGATAGTCTCTTTGCTGTACACTAGGCAGGTAACTGAGGTTGCGCGCTCTTCCTTAAAACCTGTGTTTTGTTGTTTCTGATCTCTCTCTCCTTAAAGCTGATGCCTGTTGGACAAGGCTGGGAAGACAGGAGCACTGGGTTTAAAGGAACCTGCTAAGATGGCACTGGCCAGTTCACTTCCTAGCAAACCAGTACCACCACACTCTGGAAAAGTTTCTACAGCAGGGGTGGAAGTGCACCAGAGCAAGCTGGATTTCTTCTGCAAGCTGGGCTATGGTAAGCAGGACATCTGCAAAGTGCTGGAGAGCCTGGGACAAGAGGCCCTGGAGGATGATGTGCTGAAAGAGCTGATTCGGATGGGGAGCAAACCTCAAGCTCTGGAGAGCCAAGCTCAGCCTTCTGCACTAAAACTTGTTGCCCGTGGATCATCCAGCACTACACCAGGGTCAAAGCGGCTCAGAGAAGGTGAAAGAGATTCTTCTGATTACTTGCGAGCCATTGTGATTGACGGCAGCAATGTTGCAATGAGGTAAGCTGTGTTTCCTGAAAGGGATCCCTCTTACAGGTCTTTTCCAGCCTAGCTGATTCTAGGACTCTATTCCTGTGAAGTTTTGAATTTTAAGGTTGATGGCTTGAAGTGTGTTTTCTTCAGGTGAGAGGTGCACTGAAGTATTTGATGTATAATGTATGAACAACTGCTTATTCCTGTTCTTTGGCTGAAGCACAGCTTCTAGGGACCTGCTGTCTCTGTGCCCATAAATACACAGGCCAGATGCAATCACTGGGTCGCTCTGCATTTTGACCTTTTATAAGCCAACAGCTAGCTACCCACTACTGTTTATGGCTGTATGATTCAGCAGCTCTCTCTCCCTTTTAGTTCACCTAAAAGGAACTGATGTTTCTCTGCCTTTTCAAATGGGTACCTAGGACTTCTAAATCTGTATGTGGAGGTGTTTCCAGGGAAAACTGGTGAACAGCTAGAACAGCCTAAGTAACCTAAGAAGGAGAGGGAAAATAAAGATGGGTTACTGTGGTTCCTAACAACATCACAGTTGTACTGTTCTGACTTGCAAGTAAACACCAGCAATGTTCCTGGATTGTATACTTTCTGCTGTGTTTTGGTTTGGCTTCATTTTTATAGAAATATCAGGGAATTGATAGTTGATGTGTACTCAATAGTCTTGTTTCCTCCTTTATGAATTCTGCTCACATTTCACAGCATCTCATCCTGGCCAATTACATTTCCTAAGGAGTATCCTGACACTGAAAGCACTCTGACTGGTGGAGAGCCTGGCACATCCATGTGGATAGGAAATCCAAAGACAATTATGGGTTTCCCTCTGTTTATGTGCACAATACCAAGGGCCAGAGGCCCTGACAGTTGGGAGTCCAGGACGCACTATCCCAGTTTTTCCCTGTTAACTTTCCTGTCCACTCAGCAGGGCCAAGCCCATCCCTGCAGGTTGGGAGGGGGCAGAGGAGGGTTAGCTTTGGCGAGGGGAGATGAGACCACATTCCCTCTGATTAGAGGGCAAGGCAGGCAGCCCATCGAGAGCAACTGGAGACTGAGCAAATTATGCCATCTTCTGGATGTAGGGGGAAATCCCACCCCAAACTGAGCGGTTCCTCTGTCAGGGCAGCTCATGAATGAGAAGTACCGAATAGAGCAGATTCGCTCAGTTTGGCTGGGCCAGGAGCTTGGTGGACATCTCTTATGATCTCCTGCCCCATTTGCATTTTCACCCTAGACCCTCCTGAAGGTGTCCTTCTTGTCTCTCTGCAAAAGAAGTGCCTGAGCTGAGCAGCTACCTTCTCATGGTGTTAGGGGCAACAGGACCCCTGACCGGCCGTGTGCTCTGTTCTCCAGACACAGCCTTGTCTTCACAGACTTACCAGGGCGTTTTTAGAGGTGACCAAGGCAGAGAACAGTATTGTTTCCACGGGAAAAGAAGATGTGCCCTTGCCACTGAGCAGGAGGCCCAGCATAGGTTGGTGGCTAATGAAACAGGGCATGCTTTGATCTTGGAATACCCTGGGATAGCTCTGAGACCACCCTGCTGTGCCAGCCTGTGCACAGGAGCTTGCTGGACAGAGGTTATTTCAGACAAGCATCATTACAGGTGTGTGCTGCAGATGGCTTGAGCTAGCATGCTGTATTGCTGTCCCAGACCACATGCCCACCCGAACAGGTTTTCAAGAAGCCACCCATGCTTCTGGCATGTAACATTGACAGCTTTCTGTAGAATAATTTCTAAACTGTGAGTCTGAGAGAAGGCTGCTGCTGGTTGATTGGAGGCCGGTGTTCTGCTCTGAACTCCTCATCTTTCGCCTAAAAGGAATCAGAGGAATGTGAGGTACTTTTGAGTTTCAGAAAGGCAAAGGTTTTGCAGCAATTCTCAGACATCCCCAAACTCTGTCTTGGTAAAGTTAGAGACTACTTTGATGATGGAGAATTGAACCAATGCGGCCTGGAAAGAGCTGCTTTTCTCTCCTGAATGCCTTTCAAAGTGATGCTGAATGGCATTTACTTTGGCTAATGGGATAGGTTTGGTGAGTGCTTTTGGTCTCCTCTCTTTAATGTTTCTGGCTTGCCGCTGTCAGACAGAGACGGGATGTTTGCACAAGTCAGGGAAAAGGGATGATGGGTTTCCTTGCTGGGAAAACATCATCATCAACACCAGCAATCACAGGAGTGCAGGAGAAGCAGCAGTATAGGGAAGAAGCTGTAAAACAGTTGAAGCTTGGAGAGGCGGTTACCTGTGTGGAGGAAAATATCCCAGGCATTTGCATTTCCGCCTTACCAGGGTAGTTAAACGAGTGAGTGAGTTGGTGGTCTCTGATTGCCAGTCAGCCTATCCATAGAAACTGAATGGAAAATCACCTTGCCTTCAGCCAGCCTCACTAGTCAAACATCTCAGTGCACTCTGCGTTTCCCTCAGATGTAATGAGATGCTTACCTGTCTCCTGCCTGTCCACGGGAAGCGGGCAGGATGGTTTAGCAAGGTTAGTGATATGTACAGTGTTTTCTCCCTGGGCCAGAGGAGTCCTGCCTTGGGCTCTCTCCCTTCAGCAAAGCTGTGTCTGATGCTGTGTCATAACCGTATGGAAATGGTGCCATTTGCAGTTTTCAAAGGGAGTTGTTTTGACTAAACTTCTCTCAGAAGGGTCGGAATTGCACCATCTAAAAAGGAGTCACTGTGTGCTAATTATGGATTAATCACTGGAGCCACAGTGAAGCCAAATTGCTGCCTCAGCTTCTGAGAGACGGGGCCCTGCTGGTCTGTGACCTGAGTGCAATGTACCCTGTTGCTGGCAGGAGGGGGAGAGACGGGACTGAGTTACACCAGATCGGTTATGGTCCATGGACAGTGGGTGTGTGTGGGAAAGGTGACTGACAGGAGCCAGTCTGTGTCAAGCAACAGACTCATGACACAGGGAGAATGTAACATTTTGAAGCCCCTGCTCTGTTGCACAGCAGACGTTGCTGTTCAGTTGTGTTGACCCTGACATGCACCATCCATGCACATACTATTTTAGATAGACATTCCCCAGGTTTGGCTGTAGCAATATAGCAGCAACTGGATTAACTGATAATGCTGAGAAACAGTTCCAGGGGCCTCTTGCTTGTCGTGCTTGGCATTTTGGGCAAATCACTTGTGATTGAGCTCTTTACCTTCTGCACTGGGGGTACGTTTAGGTCTACCTTCCTAAAGCTGACAGGGTTATACATATGAGTAGTCAATGTTAAAGCAGGCTGTTGTGGATTTTGTTTGAGTAATGACATTAAAGATGTCCCTAGACTTCCTTTTAATGGCAGTTATCTGAAAAGGTCACCTGAATTTCCAGTTCACCTCGCCAGGTGACTTTACACCTATCCTGGGCAGATCCTATCATTTTAAAACCTAACACAACGACTGTTCTAGAATGGAGATGAGATGTGTTGAGCACATCAGACAATTCGTTATTGGTGAGAGTTTATTAAGACTTCCTATTGCCTGGGTATCTATTCATAAACTCCCCGCCAGGATCTTCCTCCAAACTGTACTGTTTTTCATTTGCAGTCACCTTCTCAGCACTGAAACTTTTCTTAGAGTAAAATGGAGCTTTGGTTTTGAGATTGATGTAGGCAGAACCTAGAGATGAATTCCTGGGGGACAATGGGAGAGGCATTTAAGACTGTGGCATCGACCTTGACTGGTCCATCGCTGCAGGAAGGTGTAGTCACCCAGTGAGTCATTTACAAGTCCATTTGCAGAGGTAAAAGCCTGAGACTGTGTTAATACTATCCAGTAAGCTCAAAGTACAAGGACGAGGTTTGTGTAGATACTGGGAGGGCATTTAATGCAATCGCTATTGCATTACTATTATTACTAGTATTTTAGGACTTTGTGAAGAGTCTATTTTTGTTTCTTTGTGCAGAGATGGTTAATGAATGACCTCCCCTTACAAGTGTACTGCTCTGTAGCAAATTACAAGCAGTAAGAACTTTCAAGGTGAGGGAACTTAGGCAGGATACCACCCCTAATTGTTGTTAATGAGGTTTTCTGTGTCTTGCTCTAGATACTGACGATTCTCCAGAAGCCACCTTGCCTGCATCCTCTGCAGCACCTGTCCCAGGACTTTCCTATCTCTCTGTGCAACAAAGACAAAATCCACCAACTAGAGCAAAATAAACATGTGCCCGAGGTGCCTGTGGCCTTCTCCACTGAGGCCTTCTCCCTTTTTTGGAGTCCTGGGTTAGAGTCTCTGCATTTCCCATCCTGCCTTTTATAGCTTTCCTTTCCCATAGTTCTCCTGTTCCCAGACGAGGTTAGCTGCTGGAAGACCTGTGATCACAATTGCAGCCTCTTCAGACATTAAAATCCCTGATGTCACTGTTATGGCAGAAGAAAATACCCATGTTTTGTTTCTCATAAGAGATCCTCATGGTTTCTGCTTGTGCTAGAAGAACCTCTCACTCCTCAAACCATTATGAGACAAGGCACGTGAAGGGTTTGACACAGCCCAATATCTTGCTGGTACTCTAGATCCCAGGTCCGCCCAAATACAGATGGAAGAAACAGGCATGGGCAGCAGGCTTGGGTAGAGGCAGGTCATAGATATGTGGGATAGGATACCTCTGGTTTTAAGTATCCAGACTTCTTCAGATAACAAGTATTTTGTTCTGCTGGAGGAAGTGTTTGGCTCTGTCCAACCAGGACACCCTGCCAGGTTGTTTTCTTGGAAACTGGTGAATGGCTCAAAAGCTGTTTGTTTTGCCTTTTCATTAACGGCTCAGTTAAAGAGAACTCAGCTTCTTGAAAGCTTTGCCTCACCATCCTCTTCCTACTAAAAATGTTTTTTATTATAGTCATGGAAACAAAGAGGTGTTCTCCTGCTGGGGGATCCAGCTGGCAGTGGATTGGTTTCGAGAGAGGGGGCACACATACATCAAGGTTTTTGTCCCACTTTGGAGGAAGGAGCCTCCTCGCCAAGAGAGTCCCATTGCAGGTAGGTCACCATCCTGGGCATCATTTGGCACCCAGTAGGTGCAGTTTGGAGATGGGGGGTGTGAACAGTACAGTTCTGTCCTGTAGAGATAAGTGAAGTGCAAGTTGTGTGTCAGGTTTCCATCACTTAAATTAGTCATTACTTTATTGCCTCACACTCCTAGCTAGCAGCTAAATCTGCTTACAAGGCTTTGTTATACTGTTTTGAACCTTCTGCTTTACAAGCACAAATTGCTGCCAGCTGAGTTAAAGGAGTCTGTCAGCTTGCAATGAGTCTGCAAAGCTTTTAAGGCCAGCCAAGAGACGATGATATGGTTGCACACATTATCCAAAGGTGGCTGTATCCAAAGCATTCACTATTGCATTACTATTATCTGATAGAGAATCTGCACAGGTTCCTCTTCCAGGAGAAAGAATTGCATCAGCTGAAGGCTGTGGAGGGTGGTGAAATTCAGTTTGCATGGAAATAAGTTTGCCAGATTTGTGCCAGGAGTTTGGTGGCTGCAGATGAGGTGGCTGGAGATCCACCTTTCGGCATAGCGGAAAGATAGCAGCAGAATCAGTTTATTTAATTGTTTGTTTATTTTATCAGGCACATTTTACCTCTAAGTAAAGCTCATATCGGGACTGATTATGAACCATCTAGCAGGGTGAAAAGGACACTACAGTGGTTTGGAATGCTCTGGTGTAGAATTCAAGCCATCCTTTACAGACGAACATCAAAAAAAAGAGTGTCTCACATTTTGGAAGTAGGCAGTTTTGTAAAAATCCATAATTGTCAAGCTGTCAAACAGTCACCGGATACCAAGGCATCTGAAAACCACATCACTGTCAGTTGCCTACACTGCCAAAGCTTCTTCAGATTCCTGTAGGTTTCTAGCACATCATTGAGAGCTGGTCACTGTTCATTCATTAGTTTCTCCTGTTAATTTTTCCCCCCTTCTATTTCTGCCAACCACCCCACCAGATCAGCACATCCTTGAAGAGCTTGAGAAGCAATCGATCCTCGTGTACACCCCATCCCGGAAGGTGAAAGGCAAGAGGGTAGTTTGCTATGATGATCGCTATATAGTGAAAGTTGCTTATGAGAAAGATGGAGTCATTGTTTCCAATGACAATTACCGGGATCTCCAGAATGAAAACCCTGAGTGGAAATGGTTTATTGAGCAGCGACTACTCATGTACTCATTTGTCAGTAACAGGTAAGGGACAGCTGTTGTCAAACACTCTTGAATTTAAACATCATGGGCCAAATCAGCTCCAGCATCACTGCACCTCCCACCACTGGCACAATACACAAGCCTTTTTCTGAAGGAATTTACCATGACTTTTCTTATCTCATTTCTTTAGATTCTCCTCCCTCAGCTCTGGTCTTAAACCCTCCATGTCACCCTTCAGTGAACTTCTATGTTTGAATGGCAGCATTAGTGACCAGCTTTTCTTCTATCTAATCCAACTGGGATGTTAAACTAAGACTTGGTATCTTTTAATTTCTATTTCCTATAAGAAACAGAATTAAATCTGTGAAAGGAGGCTGGCTATCTGGCAGTATTTCTAATTCCCTTAAAGGCAGAAGAGCACTTCTTCCTATGCCTTTATAATAATCACTTTCTAGAAGAAGAGAGGTGAGAAGCTGGTCTCTCTGGCCCTTACCCACCCCCATTGTGGAAGGTTTTCATTAAGGCACATGCACCCTGCCTGCAAGGCTGAGCTGTATGCTCCTCAGTCTGTACATTCTGACCTTGTCTGAGTGTTCTAGTAGCAGAGGTGCCCATTAGCCACCAGTTTGGCTGGGGAAATACACTCAGGCATCCATTGTGCATGGATGAGTGCGAGCGGAGAAGCCATCTCTCACTGTGGCATTCTCTATGGGTCAGGATGGAGACTTGGCTTTCCTGCCACCAGAACTGGATGGCAGTGCTTGGCACTGGGTTTCGGTTTCCGTGTAATGCTGTTCACAGAAATTTAGCCACTCAGCATCAGCATACTGTATCTCTCAAAGCTCCAGTCTATCATCTCCAACTACCACCAGGCTTCTTCCCTAGTTACTAATGGATTGCAAATATTTATACAGTATTTTCCTTCCTATTTCATAGATTGCCAGAACTTTTCAGAACTCTTCCCTCAGAAAGTCTAGCTGTTAACTGTGAAGCCCCTTTGAAGAGTTTCAGCAAGACCTTCTTGCACAGCTTTGAGACCCTCTCTAAAACCACAGGCTGAAGGTGGAGGTTTCAGTCCCCTTCTGTGGATAACCAAATTCCTTGGGTGCCTCCTTCCCCTCCTGCCCGTGATTCCCTTCATCCAGCAAAGGGGTTTTCCATGAGTGGGTGCACTGCAGATTCATTTGCAAAGAAGTCCAGAGATACCAGTTAGTTTTCTTCCTGAGCCATCACATTCACGTACTGGCATAGAAGAATTATTAACAGTTTTATCTGAGCATTTTGCAGGCCTTGTAGTGGGAAGCCTTTTCTGAACCTTTGAAAAAGGCTGGGCTTATTTATCAACAGTGACCCAGCTGTAGCTCTGGATTAACTTCTGGCTTTTTAATCCTCATTCTCCTACAAACATTTAGTAAGAGAAAAGTGAGTTTGCTGTGGAAGGGAGCTGATGATGAGGACTGCAGCGCTGGGACCACTGAGGAGTTTGCTGCTGCTGCTTCAGAGAAGGATGCTGCCACAGCCAGGGCTTCTGGCTGGCCAGAGCCTCACCAAGCTGCTGTGCCCTTCCAGTTGTTTTGTGTTATTAGGGAAAAACAACAGCTACATGAAGGGGAAGAATCGATGTCTTGGCAGGCAGGAGGGCTGTGCCTAGGAACAGAGCTTGGCTCCTGAAGGCCAGGCCACAAAAGGGTCACAAGGATTTTCTGCCCTAAGCTTGCGGAACAAGCTGTGGTGGCACTTTAGCTCCTAAAGCTAAAAAGGTATTTCTGTTACCCCCTGTGGCTTTTTCCTTTTTCAGGTTTATGCCTCCTGATGACCCGTTAGGCCGGCATGGACCCACTCTTAGCAACTTCCTCAGCAAAAAGCCAGTGCTTCCTGAACCAAAATGGCAGCCTTGCCCCTATGGTGAGTTTCTCCTCGTGCTGTGAACCCCTCTTCCTCTTGCCCTTTGCTTCCCAGCAGCTCTTTCCTTTGGCTAAGGGCCCCCACCATTACCATGTGCTGTCCTGCTTCTCGTGGTAGGGACTGGGTCAGGGCTGCACCGATGTGTGATGCTTCTTTTCCCTCTCCTCTCCTGCTGAAGTGGTTTCAGCTGCAGCAAAGGCAGCGGCTGTGGCTCCCTTCCTTCCCTGCATACAGCACCCGAACCAGGCACTGCAGCCTTGCTGATGCCCCAGCCCGCACACAGTTTTCATTTTGCAGGGTGGACTTGCATCGTGGCACTGGGGAAAGGCCATTCAAACACTTTCCCCTCCCAACAGCTTTCCAGTGATGCACAGGTTTTTCAGAGGTAAATCCCTATACATGCCCTTTTTAAAGCAGCCCATTGTAGCAGCAGGTCTCCCAGCCCACTGAGAGCAGCAACCGGCACATAAATGAATTTCAGACACTTCCAAAATAGCAGAATCTTGCTTTCACTGCTGCTTGCCCTTGCTATTTCAGACAGCAGTATGTAAAACTGGGGTCAGAAGTTCTGAACCGGAAAACAGCTACTTCCCTTCTGCTGTCTGTGCTCCCCATG